>SCLG01000113.1:334660-376994 GCA_004367875.1 Oikopleura albicans
ACCGGCGGTGGCACCTGTTGTTGAGGTGGCAACGGGTTAAGCACCGCCGGCGGATGGCGAGTAGACCGAAATGGATTACCTAGTGCGCTCTCAGAATAGTTGCTAATAACTAGGATGAATTCCGGGAAATGAAAAATTTGAAATACACCTCAGAACTTGATTAAACTTCATATACGGGATAATTAAGACCCAAGAAGTTCAAAAAAGTTTACCAAAAATTCCTAGCATGTCACGTGTTGGCGGTAGAGAGCATTTTACATTTTTGTACCACTATGAACTTATTGACCCAGAACTTATGATATAAAAGAGTTATAAAATATCTGTTTTTGCCAAACTATGAAAAAAGAACCAGGAAACCAAAATTTCCCGGAATTCATCCTACTAATAACAGAACTTTAGTCCTTAAGAACAGTCAATCGATACACAATAATCCGAAAAGACATGATTTGTGCAAAAAAATTGGGTATTTATCCAAAGAAAGCCAAAAGACATTACATGTATTTATGTTGAAAAAACTGACTTAACCTTAGTGCAAAAAAAATGACTCGACCTTCTAATGGTCAAAATGGTAGACCTTGGAAACAACCACCCCTGTAAAGGACTTATCAAGTTTCTACTTTTTTTTATCTAATGGCACTGGCCGAATTGGTCGAAACTGGAACTGGCAACATTTGTTTGTAAAATCTCTATTTTGTAAATCATGTTTGAGATAAATTTAATCACTAAAAGTCTTAGGCAGTTTTTTGGACCTTAAAATTTTAAGAATGAAAGAAATATCTTGGTTTCATTGTAGACCACGATTTTTAATTCCGCGAGTGAGAATTTTTCTATGAACCGGCTCGATTTTCATAATGTATTTTTCACTATCTTTCATCGCTACGCGGTAAGCGAAAATGAAGCCATTAATTTGGTATACTTTTGATCCGGAAAAGCCGGTAAATGGTTTACAAATGATGGAAAAGGTGCTCACGGCATTCCCACAAAAACTAAACAAAGCTGGCTATTCTGATCGCGTGCCTTGATATCTCAATTGAACTTGACCCAGTGGCAAAAATTGTTGATCAACGGTTCGGCGAATAAGGAGGTCCTCCTTGAAGTAGCCGAGATCGGACCACTCGCCCATGTCCCGGGACGAGAACGGGCCCTGAATTTGACCGTTTGGATCTTTATAGAACCAGTCCATGGTCATTGAGTCAAACCACGGCTGGGAAACTACGGTCGGCGGTGGTTGGGACATTTGAGGCGGTGGTTGAGACATCATGATATGACTGGGACCCATCGGACCATGTTGTTGTTGCTGAGGTGGTTGATGGTGATGATGTTGTTGTTGTGGTATGGCTGGATGTTGTTGTTGGGGGATAGTTTGATGTTGTTGATGCTGCTGTTGCTGCGGTGGAGGCGGCACCGGGTATCCAGCCTCGGACGTCTCCTGGGGATGCGGCTTTAACACCGGATCACGATCCTCGACCACATTACAGTAGTCGCTCCCGTCGCCCTCCTTTTATCATGTCATAATTTATACGGGTTTTGACAGAAAACTGGAAGTACTTTTAATTACCCGTTAAAATTATCGATGGATTTTTTAAACTTCGCTTATGGATACATAAAAAACATTTTTGAATAGATATTTATTATGTAAATTGATGAACCTTTTTGGCGAAATTAGATGTGTGAAAGATATAACGGGAAAATTTGGACACGGTTCCTTTGGCTCTCCGGGCAGGCCAGGCGAATCTTTAACGTCCGGCGCCGGCGATTGAGTCTCGGACTGACTTAACTCCGATTGGCTCATTTCGGATTTCTTCGAACCAATCTCTGATGTCGAATCCTCCTTGCCATTCAGTGATGCATTCATAGAACTATTTTGAGCATCGCGGGAATCATCCGTATAATTGCCCGAACCGTCAAAAACGCCGCTAGAAACGTTTGTATCCGAGTCAAGCCACTCGGGCATCCTTTTCGGGGGCACATTATTATTCCTAAATTGAATATATTTCAACTGCACGAATAGAGAATTTATTTTTGGGGTCAGAAAATATTGATACTGAAGTAATTTGGGTAGTCATCTTGAGTAATATTTTTTAGGAACAAATTATTTGGGGTGCCCGGATTAAGGGATGCAAGGGATATATACTTCAGGAATAAATTATTTAGGAATATATTACTTAAGGCACAAGGGTGTCCGGATATAATACGTTTTGAAATAATTCGCAATAAATGGACAAAAAAGGCGATTTTTCGTGTTTTTCATGTTTTTGGATCATGATTGTTCGTGAGCAATCAATTGCTACATAAATACCAGCTAAAAATGAGATCTTAATCATTCAAAAAAAAAAATAAAAGTTTGATTTATCGAAGAAAAAATGGCAAATAAAAAAATACGAAAATTGAAGATTCTGCATGCGAAAGAAGAACCGAGAATAAATGATGTTAATGAAAAAATTAAAAATAAAATCGACCAGATTTGGCAACGAAAGATGATCCAAGAGCTCGATGGGGGCTGGAAAATGGGATCCGGTTACCCATATAAGGCTAAACGGACCATTTTTCGAAATTTCATCAAATTTGAAAAAGGCCCTTCTTAGAGCCGCAAAAAAGGCTCTTTTTAGAGCCACAAAAAAAACGTAAAAAGACATGATTTTAAAGATTTTATCCCAAAAAGCATGCTACTCAAAAAAAACTGACCTTAGTGCAAAAAAACTGACTTGACCTTATAACGGCACAAATGGCTGACCTTATAAGCAACCCCCCTATATTATTAACTAATCTTTGGAACATATTGTTTTGTTTTTTTTCTTAACTCAATTAACACAGACGGGCAGTGTATTATCTCGATCTGATATGAAGTTTAAGGGGTTAATATGAAACCGGAAATAAGGGGTTTAAATGTCATGTGAGGGGTTCATGCCGTTAAAAGGTCAAATTACAAAATTATCGTATGGCCCATCAATTGAAAGCACTTTGGTTGGGTTTATTTTTGGACGCCCCAACTTTGAAGCAAATTTTATAGCGGTTATCGGACATCTAGGGTTTTCGTCAAAAATACTAGTAGGTGCAGATGCAACTTTGAGCACCAGGTGACCTAAATGCCTGAAACTTCGTACATGTACTAAATAAACACCAGCGAAGACGATGGTGGTGCCCAAAATGTCACATGACACCTTGGGGTCAAATTACACGAATTTTCAAATTGCATGCTAGAGGTAAGGCCAGTAGAAACTTTCGGTACAGGCGGGGTTGGTTATAAGGTCAAGGTCAAAAAAGGGTCTTCACCCAAAAACAAAATTGAAAAAAGACATGATTTATCTTGAAAAAAAACTGACTTGACCTTAGTGCAAAAAAAACTGACTTGACCTTAGTGCAAAAAAAACTGACTTGACGTTAAATGCATTTTTGAAAACTGACTTGACCTTATAACCAACCCATTTTTTTACATTTTTGTTGACCTTATAACGGCTCAAATGGCTGACCTTATAACCAACGATGGTGCAATTTTACTCAGATGCAATTTTAGAAAAAATTCAGAAAAAAAAATAAAATTTTTCTATGATAGCCCGGAAGCCAAAGCTTCAATGTATAAAATGAATTTTTGACGAAAACCCTGGATGTCCGATAACCGCTCCAAAATTTGCTTCAAAGTTGGGGCGTCCTAAGATTAAACCGACCTTAGCGAACTAAATTCGATTATGACTCCTTAAATTAGAAAAAAATAAGTTGACCAGGGATCGATATGACCTCGCTGAGGGTTAGATAACATTTGTGATTTCCATCATATATGCTTTCACGAAGCTAGAACAAAGTCCTTACCAGCGGTCATTTCGATTTTGTTGCTGTTGCTGGGGCCAAAATGATCTCGCGTTTTCATTCGCCCCGCCCATATTATTATTGGGCACGTTTGGTCGTCGTTGGCTTCGGCTCGTCGCCGTCCAACCCGACTCTTTGGCTTCCCATGTTTCGCCGATCCGCTGCTTGCCCGTGGCGGGTTCAGTTTGTTGTTGTGGTTGCTGCTGCTGTTGTTGTTGGGGTTGTCCATATAGCTCGGTGGGGGCGACCTGTTGTTTATTTTGGTCGCCATGGTTACGCCAGTCGTCATCCTGGTCGGAGCGTTGTCGAAGTCGCGGCTCATTCCACCCATTTCGTGTTGGAGCAAAAGTGCCCCGCCCACGACCGCGTTCACGCCCGCTTACGCCGCTAGTGACCAAATTCAGCTCTGTGTTGTTTGGAAATACATCCCCTCCTCGACGTAAATTGTCTTCATAGCGTCTTCAATAAATTTTTCTTGTTCGATATCATATAAGAGCTTGCTTGCCTAGAACCTATGTCTCCAACCAAAAGGCATCAACCACAATGTTGGTACAAAGTCGATAACACCGTCTTACTGATTGAGGGCGATGAAAAATTCACAAGTGTAGTTACAAGTCTCCTTACTATTTACGTATCATTTTGACCCTCACAAAAACGGTAAGACGGTGCTACTGACGTAAAACCACGACTAAACACTACAGGGGTGTATATACAGGGGGTATATAAGGTGTCAAAAATGGCTTGACCTTAATAACATTTAAAATTGAATAGCCAAAAAATGTAATAAGACATAATTACTAAAGAAAAAAGTGTCAACATAGGGGGGAGTCGTCGTCCGAAAAATCCCCAAAAAGACATGAAATTTTACAAAAAAATGGACCTTGAACCTGTAACGTATAAATGACGGACCCTGGAACCACCACCCTCTGTAGTACCATCTCTTGGGCCCCGTTTGCAATTTAAATCAAGTTCATACCATGTCTGGTATAGGACATTTGTCCTAAAAATGACTTTATAAAAAATGTTCCGATTAATATCTTTTTTGAAAACGACCTTGATCATTACGGCGTTCGTTTAAAGGTGATTGGTATGCAACTGGGAGCTGAAAAGTGTCAACCATATCAGGAAAATCGGGTGGAACTTGTGTCAATTCATCCGGTGGAGACATTTCCGATTGCTTCGCTGCAATTTGCTCAAATATTTGCAGCATCTCCTCGCGTCCATAGCGATACTTCAAAAACAGAATGTCAGTCCCATGAAGAAAATTTGCCTCACTATGCACGGCTGCGTTTATATGCATGTTTTTAAGAGAAGTTAACATTAAAAATTTAAAAGCTACAATTTCCATACCCGAGTTTCAAAACCCGAGACCAGACGAGGTTGGTTTCGAACATGACCTCCATTTTAGCTCAAATCTGTAATCGTTGAAACCCGGGTTAACTCCTCGAGTTCTGAATCGGGTAGAAAAATCTAATTCGCCGAAGACTAGTAAGGTCGTTGCGGTTCCAAAAAAAACTCAATCCATAAAAATGAGGTTTCAAAAAAAAATACACATGGTATTTTGGAACACTTTGCAAAGATACACAATCTGCCGAAAAATATGACTTTTAGCCACCCGAATGCTTATAAATAATCCTGGACTTTTTTTTGTCCTAAAAGAAGTAAATTTCTGCCTGCGTATTTTCTCTTAACCCGGCACCGTAATTGTGTCATTTTAGTGTCACACCCTGTTTCATTTCGACCATGAAAACAGAGTTTTAAATTAAAAACATATTTTTGCGGACATTTTTGCGGACTAAAAGTCTGTTTTGATCGGAGAAATAATTGGGAAGATTTTCCTCAGTTTTGAGCCCAATGCGGTGCGGAGCTAAGAGGGCAAATATAATGAGAAATATGTTTTACTTGGGCAAGAGCGAATTGTCGCTGCGGGAAAGACTCTTGCTGGGGTGGATTTCGCATCCACTCAGGACCAAACTTGAGACCTGACGAGGACGTACGAACTTGTTGATTATCGGTAGATACTGACGATGCCATAGACAAGATTTCTAACTAAATCACAAACAAAACAAAATATGTGTTTGAAACGAAGCGAAGGCCCTTACATTCAGAATGAAAATATATAATTTCAGGACAGAAAAATTAAAAATGAGAAAACAAAGTAGTAGTAATTGCACATTGAATCGTAGAAAGAGGGTGACAGAAGAATACATACCTCATTTTGTACAGTTTTTGGGAATATTTTCGACATTAGGAATATATAAGCGCTCAATAAAAAATAAAATATGAGCGCTAATATTAACAAAAAAACTGAAAAGTACACTTTAATCGAGTACGACATTGACCACAATGAAATTTAAATTAATATTTTGATTTGAAAAAAGAGCACAAAATGAGCTGTACATGAGAAATCCTATCATTCGGATAATTCAATAAGTCAGGCCAAATATTTCAAGCCTCGCGGTCAAAGATCTTTTTGAGTTCTTCATCCAGCAATTCCTCTGAGTATTTGATATATTTATTGACTTTGGTAGTAAACTCTTTCTTGATGAATGTTTTGCGAAACATTCCATAATGGGGTCGCAGCATTTCGATGACCTCCACCCTCATTTTATGCCGCAATTGATCGTCGGGTACGGACCATCTTTAATAAAAGGAGGATTAATATCTGGGGTATTTTGAGTGGGTATTTTGGTGACCAGAGAGTCTCGAAGTCATGTCTAAACCATAATTTGGCGACCATTTGGAATTCATGTTTTGAACAACACTTGGCGACCAAACTGTGGTCGCGAAAATAAGTTTTAACGCAAAATCACACTTTAATGAAATCCTGATATTTAAATCAAAACAATTGCAAAATAATTTTGTCCGAGATATGACAATTTTCGTGTTTTAACCCGTGTTCTCCGCTCGACCACTAGTGCTTGTTCACCGCAGGGATACAAATTTGTATCCCTCGTCTTTACGTGCTTAGTGTGCGTTAACGCGACATAGTATGGAAAATGTTAAGGTTTAGTTTGAAAGGTCTCACCTTTAGCATACTGAAAAAAAAATACAGGGGTATGAATTTTGAATTTAAATTCGGAATTTAAAGAACACGACGGCCAACAATTTGCGAAAAATGGCGCAAAAATCTTCATCATCGAAACTTGGTTGGTCCANGTTTTAACGCAAAATCACACTTTAATGAAATCCTGATATTTAAATCAAAACAATTGCAAAATAATTTTGTCCGAGATATGACAATTTTCGTGTTTTAACCGGTAATTAGCGGTACTTCCGGTTTCGGGTCCGACCCGAAATTATTTGAAAAATTTAGCTCCAAGCCTTGACAGTTCCATGACAAAAACCGTTTGTCAATACATTTCTTGTTTTTCCGGGATGTCTGTTTCAGAAAAGTAATTTTTGGGTCGTCCTAAAAAAATCGACCAAAGGGACATAATTTGACTTTAAGTGGCAAAGTCTAATTAATCTAACATAATTATCATAAAAATTTGTATTTTTTCTGATTTTTTTGGAAATAATCAGAGAATACGCAGAATTGTTCGCCTACGAGTTAATTAAAAAACGCATTTCCCCGCACCACTAAATGAATCGGTTAAAAACGGTAACGTACCTTTGGTGTTTTGCGACGACATCCTCAAACTCAGAGTTAAAATTTTTGAAGCGATCTTTGACCAAATTGCGGTCCTTATCCCGTAACTAAAAATATTTTTGATTGAAAAGTGAGCAATGAGTGATGGATTAACAAGTTTATTGTTTGATTACAAATGACGAACACAATCATTAATGTTAACTCATTTGATGAGTCAGCGGGNCTTAGTGCAACAAACTGACTTCACCGTATAACGGTCACAACTTGAGACCTTATAAGCAGACCCCTGTATCATACGCCAGTAATATATTTTACAGAAAGAGATTAAAAACACTCATTTACCTTATGCTCTTGTAAGTCGATTCCTTCAATGGAGCAATATTGAGTAACTCTTTCCCATCCTTTTAAATACCCAGATTTGTGATTCAATATTGCCGATCGATATCGACTACTTGTGTCCGGATCATTGCTTTCCACGATTTTAATGAGCTCCGTCCTTTAAAAATACACATTTATTCGGTGACTCATCCAAAAAGGGTGACTTATTTATGGCCACTAGTCAGTAATTGGAAATCTTGATACGTTTCGGCCCAAAAACTGTAAGATAACCCCATTTTGTTAAAATAACTGTTAAGGGGCTGTAAATGGGATGTCATGGACTGCACAAGGTGGGACTACATTCCGGACTGCACACGAAAAATTGGACTGCAAGTGTATTACCTTCCCGAATAATAATTTTTGAAATAAAAAAATATTCCGGGTAAGTTTAACACGGCGGTTTTTGAGTCGGTTAGATTCTTCGATTAAAAAGACAATCGAGTGCAGTCCGATTTTTCGAGTGCAGTCCGTTTTTTCGAGTGCAGTCCAGAATCGGCACCATACTGCAGTCCCACCTAGTGCAGTCCATTAAATCCCCTGTAAATAACCCCGTTTGTATATATACCGACAACCTTTATTTATGAATAAATGCATTTTATGGGAATTAGACACGACGCATAAAACGTGAGCATTTTCGACTTCTCGGGACTTACTTTTTCAATCGATCAAAAACAAAATTGTAATTGTTCATTAAAAATAGGGAACGTAGAGCATGGTCTTCGTATTTTGCTTTTGATTCCAAGTTTGTGGTGATAGCGGTAAGTGCCCGCGATATAAACTCCCCAAAAGAGCGCTTTGATTGGGCAGCCGACGCATTTCCATCGTTCTTTTGGCCGGCTATCATCCCACCGCCAACATCTCCATAGTTTTGTAATTGTTCGAGAAAAAGTAAAGCGTCGGAGGCCATTTGATGCACTGTTCCGTCGCGAGGCATTGTTGAGTCTTTTATCAGGGCTACAAATCTGACAAGAAAAATAAAATACAAAAAATATATCCTTACAATCATGCCAAGGCCTTATAAATGATAACCAACTACTTGTAAAATAAATTCTGACAAGAAACTTAAAGCCCATAAACCCTACCAACGTACATGATTTGATATGAAATAAAAACGGCACCGTCGGAATCGGTCTTTTTTCGGCGAAAGGGTAATCCACCGAAATTCCCCCCCTTCTGATTTGTAATTGGTCAAAATTGGAAAAATATTGACGGATTACCATTTCAGCCAAAAAGACCGAGTCAGACGGTGCCAGAAAAACTGTTCAATAAAAATGTCATTAAATATCTTACCAAATATCTTATTTTATTAGGTACCAAAGTTAAACACACGTTACCCTCATTTATCATAAAGTAAATCGAAGCATTTTATGAGCTCCCCTTCCTTTAATTGGATCGGTTTTTATACCGTCGACAAATGTTTCCAAAGCTGTGGCTCCAGCACTCTCAATTTCTCGAATAATTTTTGACATTACGCGACGATTATCATCCGAGCAGTACTTGAGTGCTTTGTTATGCGCCTGTGGTTGTTGTTCTTTAAGTTGAGCAACGACCGGGAAAACGACCAGCATTCCGGGATAATCTTTCCGCAACTGACATTCCTTAATGTGTTGGGCAAAACGTTTGCCATCTTGGCGAAGCCCATCCAAAGGAATATTTACTTAACGCAGCTAGAAACACGCCCATTACATAGTTATGACCTTAGAATTTTAGACCTAATAACCAACTCAAATTTTGCGCATTTGATTTTGAGCATATTTAGCGTACGTATAAGTACAGTTATTTTTTCTTTGAATCGGGTCCATACAATGATGCAACAACATATATAGAAAAGTCTGCAATAGAAAAGCAACCCGTCAAATTTATATTTCGCGAAAAAAAGAATTAAACCATGGCCCACAGTTATTGAGACTTTGCCCAAATTTCACAAAAAAAAATTCAAGTGAAACTTTCCTCATAAACAACTGTTTGGTTTCAGCCGCTTCCCGATTAAATCAAACACTTTTTTGAAATACTGCTCAGGCAGTACTTTTCGCATTAATGAAACTTCTTTGTCAGCTAATTTGATAAAAGCTGCGACGGTTTGAATAAATGGCTCGATTTCATTTTCGATAGAATCGTCATCAACACCGCGAACTAGACATACCGTTAGTTTATGATATTTATAGCATATACAGTCCAGACTCCTCATAACAACACTTTGATACAGAAGGTGGTTAAACTTCATTCTTATCTTATTTGAAAATCAAATAGACATAGACAGTCCTTACTCCTAAAAAGGTTTTTGTTTCACAAAATTGCGTTCCTATTGGGGTGAATTGTCTAACAGTTTGCATTTTGTGACATTTTCAAAAAGCGTCCCTATTAGGGAAAGGACTGTAGCTAAGTCATAACTTATGACTCATAACCAACATCCTGTATACTCTTCGCACACAAATGTATAGTTATTGAGTATGGACTGTAGAGTAAATATCGAACTTATTAATATTCTACAGTTGATATTCGCGAACCTAAGGACATTTGACCGAGTGGAGAAATAATCACAATTGTAACTTTAGTAAACAAACGAAAAAAGTCGTTAGGCTGGCCAAAACCCAAAATATATTATTTTTACAAAACTTATTGATCATTAGGAAACCTGCCAATATACCGCAACTTTACCACTTGAACTTTGAATTTAAACCGCGGAAATTTCGGAATACGTTTCAGATTTTCAACAAAAAATTATGTTGTCCAAAAGGAATTAAGTTTTGTAAAAAAAATATTGTAAAAAATAGGACTAAGTTTTCACTACAACTTCATCTGCACCTACAATGATACCATTGATCATGTAAATAAAATAAAAATTCTATCAATGAAGATTAATTTATGTTCTAGATTAGTTGGAAATTCGCTAAAATTGGGATTATCGGAATATTGTGTTAGATCGGAACATAGTTGATTTTTTTATAATTTGACCAATGTAGAAGTACATAGTGCCCAGATTTCTGGGACTATTGAATGATTTATGAAAATCACTGCTGTCTACTGGTTTCTCTATGGACGCTAATTTTACAGGAAGGAACTTTCCATGTAAGTTACTACAGGGGGGTTGGTTATAAGGTGAAGGTCTAAAAAACTGACTTGACCTTGATGCACTTTGAAAAACTGACTTGACCTTATAACTGCACAAATGGCTGACCTTATAACCAACCCCCTGTATTACGTATAACCCAGCTGTACAACAATTTTGACATGATTTTTTTAACTTTCGAGTAAACGTTATTTCTATGAAAAACTCGTTCCAGTTAAATTTTCGTCCATGAAGAAAATCGACACCGTAGAACATAATTTCAAAGCTTTGCGTTGCTATTAGAATAGTTCTCCATGTTCACACCACTGATTAGTATTTTTTGGTTTGTTTTTAGATAATGAATTACCTCCTGGACGATCGCGTCTATTGAATGATGAATTATTATATGACAAATTATAAATAAAATACACCCGATAGTTTATCCTGCTACAAAATTGACATTGGTTGATTCGGGAAACAGTCGTTTGATAGACGGCGCGTTTGAATTTTTTTTTTTTTCTTTTTTAGCATATTCCGCAAAAAGGTCCAATCTATCCAATGACGGTTAATCCGAATACCATTAAAGCCAGCAATACAAGGGTGCCGGGTATAACAGTATCATTTCATGAAAAGGACGACAAGTTTGACCTTACAAGTTATTTAAAGGGAGAACTTAAGCGACACATTAATGGGAACGTCATTGTATCGAATTTTATTACAGGGGGTTGGTTATCAGGTCAAGGTAAAAAAAACTGACTTAACCTTAAATGCATTTTAAAAAACTGACTTGGCCTTATAACCAACCACAATAAATAGGATATTCTATTATAATATTGAAAAATAAAGAATCAGAACGATTGATCTGTGTGTATATTTTTGTGATGGTGAAATTTGATATAGAATTAAGTGGTAATACATATCAATTGATATGTTCACTGTGACGAACCTTACTTTCTTCAATGTTAACAATAACCGTATTTCGGTCTGACTTGGCAACTAAGGTCTCCCAAAAATTGGATTTTCGACTTTTCGGCGTCTCAATGGGCGACAGAAAATTACCAAGCGTCTGTCTTAAAAATTTCGAATGATAAAAAGTACACACTTTTCGCACTTAAAACATCACGTAAATAAGTTTAATATGTGTGAAATAAAGAGCACCAGATTATGTGACACCTCTAATAAATAAAATCTACACTCTGCTTTTTCCACCCTTGATTAAATAATTACAACAGGGATTTCAAATACTACAGTATCTTGCATAATATTTGAGCTTCGTTGATACTTACAAAAAAAAAATATCTTTTGATGACCTACCTGACGGTACCGGAAATATTTCGTCGGATAATATTTATCGTCTTAAGACTATGATTAACAGGCCAACAAGAAAAATCGTTACCACGTTAGTATATAATAATGAATTATTGAATCGGGTTTCGTATTGTAACCGGCTAATCTTGGTATTACCGGTTTCAAAGAGGACTTCCAATTCTGCCCGAGAAAAGGCGAACCATTTTCTGTATTACAAAAACTGCTATGACGACTTTTTTTTTCACGGTTACATCCATTGTGGAGCGTACTCCTCCTAGACGATTCAAGATATAAATTTAATTTCAATTGTATCAAGTACCTTNTTTTTACATGGTATATTGTTATGATATGTTATTGTACAGCTTGAAACTGTTTAAATTAAAAAAATTGGTTATTAACCCCCAAGCACGACCACCGGACGTTTGTCCGGCCCCGGGTAAAAACGCAATGTTCGAGTTGTTTGCCTCTGTAAAATGACGTAACATTGAAAACCAACATAAAATAACCGATTACAAACTCGGAGAGCAAATAAAAATAAAAAAGTTATATACGTAATAAAAAGTAATTAGTCATTGATTGAACCTAGGAAACCTCAAAAAAGAGGTTATTTGCAATTAATAGTTTTCACGGGCATTTTTGTTTCTCTCATATTTTCCCAAAACTGTTAAAAAATCCACGGTTCACTAGTGTGCAAAAAATAAACCGCTTACGTCGCCCGGTTAACCGTTTGTAAATTTGTGGTTTTGTGGTCAAATCGACCACAAAGTGTCCAAGGGTGGTCGGGAAGCTTCCAAGAGTATGCTCAATCGATTCAGAACCATCGATTTGCTTATAAAAAAATCTGCTTATTAGATTTTACGTACGATTAGATAGGAGTAGAAGAAAAGCCGGACAAACGTCCGGCCCCGTGCTCAAGGATGTGCTAAATAATCGTGCTTGGGGGTTAAACCGATATAAAACGGTAAAATTGTTTATTTTAGTACTATTTACATGTAATATTTGACCGGTTTTTTTGACCGGTAAAATTCATCTTATAGGTTCGGGACCTAGCTGCGTTTGAAGCCATGAGTCTTAGGGACTCGATGCAATTTAAATTAAATTAATATTTTGAACTGTCTAGGAGGAGTACGCTCCACAATGGATGCAACCGTGAAAAAAAAAGTCGTCTATATACATGTAGATTATACAAATCATGTCATATTTTATCCCAGGTAAAATACCCGGAGTATCGTTACCGTAACCTAAAAATCACTAGAGCCAGACTTGAAATCCCTGTTGTGGCGCCTGGTTTAATTTACCTCTTGACAGATTGCTGTTGATTTCTGACTAGCACGCTTCATATGCGAGAAAATTTCATAAATTACGGTTTTTTTATAGTTTTTCCAACAATAAACATTTAGGGTTTTTTAACAGTGTTAACATAAACTGGAGTCTCACCTTTGTCGACGTCCAATTGATTTTCGTCCCGGTAGTGTTTTCCCTTTATTATTATAAATGGAGGATGATTCCATATTTCGAATAAATTCTTTGAAGTCTTTGAGGGTCTGATGCATAATATCCCCCCTTAACTTTCCGTAGTGATGGGAATATGAGTCGTACTTGGCTTCATAGGTCATCCAATTGCAAAGACGCTGGACTTCCGTTTCGACCCCTTTTTCGAACTCAGCGATAGGGACGGGACGGGGACCTTCAGATGAATCGATTCGCGGCCCTAAGGCATTTTCAGCTGTCGAATCAGCTTTTTTGTTTTTATAATTGTGTATAATTTAGGTAAATTAATATTAGATTAACTATGAATTAATATTTTAATGTTATTTTAATCGGTAATTCGATGGTATCGACCCGCAACTCTGCTATACTAGATTTTCGTTTTGTTAATCTAGTTTTTGGGAGGTATGGGGGACAAATNAATTCGATGGTATCGACCCGCAACTCTGCTATACACCGGGTGCGCAGTTATCGGGCGGGTTTGTGTCCAGTTATCGGGCACCCTGCGCTGTTATCGGGCACCCTGCGCATTACTATTGAATATATATTTGTATATATGACCACATTTCCCGCTCGTGCTGTTATCGGGCGGGTTTTTTCACATATTTTTACCTTATTCCACTTCCTCCCTGAGCAGTTATCGGGCGCCCGATTAAGTTTTTTTTGTCGCGAAACCCGCCCGATAACTGCGCACCCGGTGTACTAGATTTTCGTTTTGTTAATGTGAAGAGTCTTTCGGAGGTATGGGGGACAAATTTTACTCCTTCGAATTTCAAATTGGGAAAATAATCACCAACTTGTTCTCGAGAAACTGATGTTTTTATATTTCAACCGGTTGGTTACCGCTCTAGTGTATATATAAACGTTTTAAAAACTACCCTATCAATTCGTAAACCGATTCCGCGGCCGGAACTTTCGAATTTTGCCGAATAAATTGAATAAAATGCTCCTCCATTTTTTTCTTTCCAATATCTACCAGTTGTCGAACACGATTTAGCTCAGGTGAATCGGGATTATTTTTCGAGAAAAAAACGACCGCTTTTTGAACTTCGCCCAGGGCCGCCATATACTTGTCCAATTGGCCTTTCACGGTGTCAATAAGGGATCAACGACTGTAACTAACTTAAGTTAAAACTAACTTTAAAAGCGTCAAAAATGTAATTTTGATAAACTAAGCCCTTTTTGTGACTAAAGTGTAAAAAGACATGATTTCATAAAAAAAATTATAAAATAACATGATTTTGCAAATTTGCACACTTTGGTCTAATGATATTTATCACTAGACCAAAGCCTCAAAAAAGAGCTTATCGCAGAGCTTATAACCAAACCCGAGGGGTGTACTTATTTGAGACCGTGGCTTGAACACCCTTGGAAATGAGATCCTTCTGTCGTTTGGCCACATGATGGTATCCGACAACGTTATCAATGGCGCCAAGAACATTCTCGATATTATCCTGCAGCCGCTGTAAATCTTTAGTCTGGCGATGAATGGGAATGACCGCCTCTTCAAGTTTCGACAATCGATCCCCAAAATTAGCCAAAATGTTTTCCATCGTTTTCGTCATGTCATCGGCCGCCTGTGCTCGTTCTCAAAATTTGAATACGCCAAAATTTAAGAGTGAGCTCAACATTATCTTAATTTTTAGTTTGCACGTTCATTGATGATAGATTAATAGATATTAAAACTATAGATAGTACAGTCAGGGGTCTCTAGATGTGCATTTTCGATTTCCGAAGAACGTGCACATCTAGAGAGACGTGCACATCCAGAGAGACATGCACCTATACAGAGCGCACATCTCGAGACCCTTGACTGTATTTCGAAGTTCAGACGAAAATCTAGAACGCCAGCACTCGAAGGACTGAGGACTGTATGCCATACTTGGGTATTGATTATGAGATTAACCAAAAGTTACGGTACCCTAGGTATTGGTGGCTGATTTCTGTAGATACTAGTGAATAATACACTCCAAAATAAGGTCCACTACCTTATCTCAGCTCAAAATTGTTACAGGGAGGTCTGGTTAGGAGGTCAAGCCTTTGTGTGATATCAATTTTTGACGTTTATCCATTTAAGAACGACCTTTAGGGAATGTTGAATTGAGGCCAACGTTGATTCTTCATGCTCAAGGGACGCAGCAATCTCGCGACGCCGCGCAACTATTTCCGCTTCCATATCTTAAATTAACACACGTTATAGAAACCTTAATAAAGTAATACTCGATAATATAGTATCATCGGGCACCGTCGATTCGGCATAACAAAATGCTTGGGGTTGTGGTTTTAACTTAAAACTTTTAAGGTCAAGCTGCTTGACTCAAGCACAAAAACGAAATGTTATTGAACAAAAGTGTAAAAAGACATGATTTTCATAGAACAAATATGCCCCCATCATCGCACAAACACATTAATACAGCGTAAATTATACCAATTCAGACGGTGCCTACGATAACAATCGTGGTATTAGATCAATCATCAAATAATAATTTAAAATTTATCGATTATATAAATGAAAACATCCTGTACAGACAGGAATGGATAGGTAAATCAACACAGAAACAGTTTTTTTTTATATCATTTAGGAACTATTTGTCTAGGCCCACTTTTTGAAAAGTTAAAAAGGATTTTACAGAAGTATTCGATAGCTGTTACAGAATATTCAGAGATTAAAAATATATATATAGAACATATAAAACGTATTTGGACGATACTAATTAAATTGGTACAAGTGTACAATGTGACTTAAGGAGAATTGGCCTGGTGATTAGGTATATTTTTCACATGATACCTTCAAAATTATAGCATGACAAATATCTTTTATTCACATTGCATATATGTACCAATTTAACCAATGTCAGTCGGGCATGGCCATGTCAGTAAATGGAAGATAAAAAAATATATTCGCAGAAAAACATTTTTGGAACTGTAATTTTCCAGCTATCACAATATTTTGGTTGTAAATTTCGGTTGTGAATTGAAATAAAAATATGTTACAATTACATATTTAAAAAATAAAATTTAGAATTTCAATGACTAATGTCGTTAATTTATAAAACATTTTTTGGTACTTTCTCATTTTAGGTGATAGTTTTCACGTTTTACGCTCTATAGACACGACTTCGGTCTCTCATTTTAAAGAAAAAAATATCAATAAAAACATGTAGCTTGAATTTCAAATTGACCGAAATTTAAACAACAGGTCTGTTTGGTAAAATTTAGACCCAATTAATTGGTACACCTACTTTTACCAAAGCATTTACCATGGTTTGTATACACCCAACTCATGGTTTGAACAACTAAATAAATCTAGAATAATTTAATATATTGCTAAAAAATGTTTTTTAAGTTATACGGTTTCTAGAAGTCTAATAAAGGCTTATGTGACCTTGAACATCAAGATAATTATATACCCACTGGGTATTACGCAGGAAAAATTTGTATTAATAATAACAATAAAATTATATGCGGTAGCATCTTGAACAAAAATGTTAACTATAGGCAGACCTGTACTCAGGGTCGCCAAGAGCCAACACATAGTTCATATTCACTGGGCAGCCGAGGCATGACCGGCTCATGTAAATTTAGGAGCCCGAAAGGTGGAACGTGGCCAGCCCGGCTGTGCTTTTTTGGCTGATGCCGAGCCCTTTCTGTAATACTACAATCGAACGAGCCTTTTATTAGGCAGTGAATATCAAGCCAAAGTAAACTGTGTTCTTTGATTGGCTGCCTAGTAAAGAAGCGCGTTCGATTACAGTATACGCAAGCCATGCGGTAGTGTAAGTCATTAAATAAAGTTATGTAAGTTATTATTATTATTATTATTAACAGTTACCCCTAGAAAAAAAAATAGTTTTGCCGCAATTTAGGCACTCGTCAGATATAGAAATCTCAGTGGAAGACGGCGTGATAAGATTTAATATAATTTCTAAATGGTTAACACGGAAAGTGAATTGAAGGAAATGATATATGCGCTCGACAATATACAAAAACACCAAAAAATAACCTGCATGGACTGTTATATTGAAGACCACCACCCAAATTCGTTAGCCAAATTATAATCAAGTGAACTTATTATGAAAAAAAAAATATATCGATACGTCCCGAGCTCTAATTGGCCACCTAAACATGTCCAAATGGTAATTTTGTTCATAACCTATCGTTTTAACAAATGCATGCGCCAACTAAAATATCTATTATTTCCGATAGCCAATCAGTGTGGCGTAAATGTATTACGCAATTTGTAACCAACCGAATTGTTGACTATACAATGTAGTAGACATATCAGTTATGATTTTATGGATATGATAAAAATGCTAGTAGGTGCCAAATTGAATTTAAACAGCTATATAAGGGTTAATATCTAATAAACCCAAACAATTTGCACCTTAGAAGGTGGACTGAGGAATTAATCCCTCAAATATTCTTTTTAGGACTAAGCTACAAATGTAGAATTCTAAATGTAACATAAACTTTTTGAACTATAAGGATTCCCATCAACTTTAGCTGTGGGGAAAATAAGTATTAAAAAACTGCTCATATTTTTTTTTAATTTTGTGGAAGTTTCGAGGGCTAAAATTCTAGATTTTAACGGTGACGTTACTTAACGCGTTTTAAACTTCAATTTGCGTTACTCTTCGTTTTCTAATTGCGTTTTGATCTTAATTTGGATGGGGGACTGTAAAACAATTTCGCAGGCTGAACTGGTGACTGAACACAAACAGAAAAAGAAAACACCCCTAAAATTGACTAAAGGTGGATTAAGCTAATAAAGTTGACGATGAAGGGTGAAAATTTTCATCGTTCTAGATTCTAATCAATCTTGATTTGGGCATAAATGACTTTAATAAAAGTATACGAAGCATAAAAACCAATAGTGCCAGTCAAGAGCCAGAAGGAAAACACGATTAATGTAGTATAACCGTAATAAAGAAGTGTCGGAATAAACGCCGTAATTTCCAGCTTGGTATGGAAGTAGAAGATCGCGTAGGCAAAAACGTATAGAGCTGAACCCCCAGATACAAAAAAGCACCGCCACCACCAGTGATAGTCCTCTGCACACAGCTAAACAAACGTTAAGGTCAAGTAAAGTTATATATAGGCCTATAGACGTTCCTGATTTCAAGGTTTTTGAAAAACTGAGTTTACCTTTGATTTAAATTGAAAACGGTGCAGAATTGAGGGCGCTAGTGTATCAGCCGGTTTATGGACGATTACCAAAGATTTACCGGTATTTATCGGTTACACATTATTAGTAAGATTTGTCACCCTATATTATCGGTTTTGTAATCGATTTACCTAGAAGTGGTTTTAAGTCTAACATTAACACACCGCAATAGTTTATTATATTAACAATGTACTATCAACTGCTCTATGGCGAGTTGAAAATATTATAACATGCTCCGGTTGGAGTTCGAGAAGCCTACAATTCTGAACTTTGACCAGTATATTAATACTAGCCTCTTGGAAGCCGGCTGATGCACAGGCCCCATCAACTATGCACCGTTTAAAAATTCATAAATAAATATTTATTTTATATGTTGAAAGCAATTATTTGACTTTATAACGGTCAAAATGGCTGACCTTATAACCAACAACGCCTGTAGGGTCTCTTAGGCTTAGGTTATCATATGGGTGTACCTGGAAATACGTCATCACAATTGAAATTTGGCTACATGCCACCACCAAAATGACGAAGACAAGAAAGAGAAATCCAAATAAGTAATAAAACTCATTCTCCCAAATCGCCGTAAAAATAAAGAACAATTCGATGAAAACGGCGCCAAATGGGAGTATGCCGGCCATCAGCATTGACACAAGGCTATTCATGAACCATTGCTGTTCCGGAATTTGCCGTTGAATTTGATTAGTCCGGACCGGATTCTCATAGGCCGGTTTCTTTTGACCGTGGTAGTAACCGAGAAAAACGAGCGGTAAAGAAATACCAAACCAAAGCAGCAAAATGGCGATCATGGTGGTAAATGGGACGGCGCCAGATGACTTCTTGCCCCAAATGAAAAAGTTTAGAAAAAAACAGAGGCCAAAAACGATGCCGGGGTACAAGAGGGCCGTCTGTAAAGCCGCAGACTTCCAATCGGCCTTCCCCATCGACACCGTCTTCCACAGGCGCCCAGCAAAATAACCACAAAAAACGCCCATAAACATAAACAACACAAAAGCGGCCGAAACGAGCGCACCCCGCGATGACGGCGACAACATGCCAAACATGGCCACGATAATCGTGATCAAGACCATAAAAAGGATTTGTACCCCAGAGCCCAAAAAGGTACAGAGGAGACTCGCGTTTTGGGGCGGACGAAAAACATCACCGTGCACTAATTTCCAACCCGTCTCCTCGATCGCCTCGTCCAACTCTTCTTCTAACTCCTCGCGATTGTATGCGGCAATATCGCGGCTGAAAGTTTACGTAACCCCTCGTGAGAAGTACGGCACAGTTTAGCTTGTACCAAAATAACTATTCTTATACCATACTAACTATTAACAAACGTTTTTTTTTCAAAAGCTTATTATCAAAAAAACTTATGTTCATATGAATATGTCAGCATATTAGAATAAGTAATTTAACTCCCTTTATGCGTCGCAAAAAGGTTTCAAGTTTCAACTATCTAATACCTGCTCTTAAGGGTGTGCCATACCCTACTATTTGAAAAAACAAGACTCCGAGATTAAGTCATTTTCTCTGCAAATATAACTCTCATTAATTTGAACTTTTTTCAAATATACTCAGGAATGTTAGACAAACCAACTTTCGAAACAATTGAAGGGATTTGTCAACATACACACCCCCCACGGCGCGCATAAGTTGACCATTTTTTTTTCTTAAAAAATGCTCCTTGCGAGTTTAGACGAAAGTTGACCATTTTTACTTTACATGGATGGATAGAGGACTGTCGACTCTATAGAGCAAGCTGTAACATGAAATCTNAAAAAAACACTCATTCGTCAAAATAAGCCATTTAATTCAAACAGGAAGTAAAATAATTACCGTAATGTACGGACAATAATCATTGTCAAAATTCCGGACAAAAACAACACAACGACGATAGAGTTAACAATTGAGAACCAATGAATCTGAACATCTCCCATCCCTAAATATGAATCCCATCTCGATGCCCAGCGAATATCTGACGCTTCCCAATTCACCGAATAGCTGAACGTTATCTGAATTTTGTTTGTTATATATTTGCTTTGGTTGTATTTTATTAACAGGGGGTTGGTTATAAAGGTCTTAGGGTAAAATGAAGCGTGAAAAAATGACCCAATGCATTTCAAAAAGACCTTACAACCATAGAACCGATGTATATTCGAAAATAAAAAAATGTCTCTTATTTTAAATTTATACAAGACTGCCTTTAATAATGTGATCTAAATTTCCGCTTACCTTTTTGGTATCTTCAGTAAGACGGAAACGCGAGTCATTCTCTGGTAAATTGCACGTGTCGTCATCATCTCCTGTTAGCATAAATAAAATTTTTTTAACAAATTGTTTTATAATTAATTATAATTTAGTACATGGTAGGTCGGATGCAAGTATAAATAAACTAACCGGTCATTTCGAGTATGGAATGTGGCAAAACGTCAAAGGCAACAACGCGATAAGATGGGGATTCATCTTCCTCCACATCCAGTCGATTAAATTTGAGGTTGATAATTAAATGATTATTCAAATATACATTATCATCTGCATCGAAGAGTCCAAGCTTATATCCATGTTCATACTAAATAGCAATTAACAAATAAGGTTTACCGGTTAACCGTGTCATTATGCTCCACCCGAAATATTGAACGCTGCGCCTTTTATAAATATATTGTTTCGGAAAATTGGAAATAAAAGGACTTCAAGTTACGAATGAGTAGGTACTAAATTATAAGTAGTACGTTGGCGAAATGGGGCGGAAACCAGTCCACTGACAGAGCAGCCCATTTCTTTCAATACGGAGGCTTTTTTGAAAAAATGTTTTCAAAACAGTCGAAACTGGACCCATCTGTGACAATTCAACCCAATGCGGACGCTATTTTCGAGAATCAAAAACGTCCGTATCGAAAGTAAGGAGTGTATACGATAGAAAGCTGTGTTTTCACCTGAACAATGTCGTCATCTAACTCCCATCGTGTTGCTGCGGGTAAATTGTCGGCTAATAAATGAACAAAATAGTCCTCCTTCACTCGGGTCATTATTGTTTTTGCTTCGCCCTCTTTGAGCTCAGTTGTGCAAATAATTTTACAGTTGATGCGATCATTCATACGCACATCATACGCCGTATTGACTATTCGATCTCCACGCAAAACTTCGCCCAAATTTAAGGTCTGAATATTAGATTGTTTATCTCTTGTTTACAATCAGTTATTATCAATAATGTATTAAAATGTAACGGGACACATGTAACGGAGGGGTCAACTTTCATTGACGGTTTTTTATAACGTGTTCAATTGAATATTTTCTCGAGCACTTTGTATAATTAGGTATTTGTACGTCGACAAATTGAGCGGTTGGATCGCGAAAACCGGGCATTATATTTACCGATTATTTGTCGACGTACGAAGACCTAATCTAAAAAAGTGCTTATAGAAAAAATATACACAAATTTGGAAGCTGCGGTTTTGAATAGATATTTTTGATCTATTGACCAAAAACTCAATTAAAGTTCTCTTTTAGCGTTTAAAAATAATTTTAAAAATTCAAATCGAAATACCTGATAATTAATTCCACCTTTTGGCTCACAAAAAGGCAACGAATAGTATTCATACGGCAGCTGGGTCTTTGACGATGTCATTTTTACGGCTCGAATTTCGACTTGCTCCGACTTTTTGAAATCGATAGGGGCGACACCGGGAACATAGAAGCTTTGCACACTCGCCGCTAGTATGCAAAGCAGCAACATTTTCTAGGAAAACAGGCCTTAATGGGAGCTTAGACTCGTAACATTGTATAACAGATTACTTATATTAAAATAATACAATATACTCTGTGAATATTGTAAAATATAACCTCAAAGTCCTTTTTGATGGACATTACAATCAGTTTATATTAATCAAAGCCGTACATAATGACAATTTTAGATTTTTGACCTGAAGGTAACCTCCTAAATCCTCCCCCCCCGTTTTACCCCCACGCGGCATGGGCCATGCCGAAAAATATTTTGATAGCTATTTCGTACGAAGCTCACAACCTAAAAAACTAGCACCTAAAAAACAGACCTAAAAACACAACCTAAAAAACAGACGGTTAATCAATTACATGTGCCCCTAAACCGCGGTTAAATGTACTCAAGCTAATACTAAAGACAGATCAACCTAGCAGTTAGAAGCCTTTTTCGATTCTCGAAAATAGCTTTCTTATTGGGGAGTTGCCCTAAAATGTCCATTTTGGACGGTTGGGAGAAATTGTAATTGTTTTGGGTCACCTTTCTTGGGGGTTGTCCATCCCAAATTGGTTAACCTAAAGCTACTGTTTTTAAGTTGTACTACACTTACTATTCTTATGGGCCGAGAATTATCTTAATATCTACTATAATAATATTGATTAAACGGTTTTTTTGTAATCAAGAACCACGAAAATTTAGGAGCCAATGATAGGATATTTTTTTCAATTTCGTCTCGGACATACTGGAAAAAAACCGGTAAAAACTTAAAATGTCTGCTTCTATCTTACCAAAAAGAATGTTAATATCATTTTTGGACTTGGCCAGTTTTTGACCGGAAAGAAGGTCCAATTTATTTATTTTTAATTTTATTTCCCAGAAAGGGGTGTTAGAAGGTGCTACGGAAAGGACCATACGGTATGGTCCATACCCCCAAACGAAATTTTTTGCTCAAATTACAAGTGTAATCAATTTACACAAATTAGATGTCTAACAGTGTACTCTTAGATATGGTTTTTCGTCGAGATTCCGGATATGATAATACAAATATAATTATATTTATAATTTGATTCTTATTGAAAAAAAAGATATAAACACTCTTCCGACATTTCAAGTTTTCAGCGTTTTCCGGCACATACATAGAACCCGGATTAAAAAAAAATTTGAGTACTATTTCTCCATATTGGTGGGCAAAGCCTCATAATAGTGATAATAATATTAACAGGACAACCTTAAAAAACTACAAGTTTGCCGCTTATCAAACACTTTGCTCTTATAGATGCTTCGATTCTTTTAGTCCCTATTAAGCTTTTTTGAGCGCCAAAACGGTCCTGTAATTACTTTGCACTAATAGGGGCCATTTAATTGAAAACTAATTTTGACAAATTAAAGAAGTGGAAAAGTTAGTAAGAACGTTGAAAATAAAATTCCTGTTATAAAACTTCTGTGGCGAGCTCTAGAATTGTTTGAAGGTCAATTATTTAGACCTTCAAAAAATTCTAAAGCTCACTACAAATATTTTGAGAATTTTATTTTTCCACATTTTTTTTCAAGTTTTACAATTTGACAAAACTAATTTTTAATTAAATGGGTCCAAAATAATTAAAGGACCATTATGGCGAAACAAAGCTGAATATGGAGCAAAAGAACCAAAGCAGGTAAATATAAAATAACTTATTGTTTTTTTTTAGAATCTAGATTGACGACTTTTTTTATTCACGGTTGCATTCATTGTGGAGCCTACTCCTCCTAAACGATTTAAGGTACAAGTTTAATTTAAGTTGGATTTAGTCCCTAAGACTCATGGCTACAAACGCAGCTATGTCCAAAACCGGTCAAATAAATTTTACCGGCCAAAAAAACAGGTCAAAGTACGAAATTGGCGGTTCCTCGAGGTTCAAACCGAGGATGTCTTAAATTTCAAACTCGTCAAAAAGAGGTAAATTTGGCCGTTTTTTTTGACCGGTAAAATTCATCTGACCGGTTCGGGACCGAGCTGCGTTTGAAGCCATGAGTCTAGGGACTTGATGCAAGTTAAATTAAATGTATATCTTCAATCGTCTAGGAGTAGGCTCCACAATGAATGCAGCTGTGAAAAAAAAAGTCGTCATTGCTTATTTGCATCAGTTTAAACGTAAAATAACAGTTGTCCTCTAGAACGCTGAATTTATTCCGATAAGATAAGTACAGAGATCAGAGAATTGGTTTATCGCAGTCTTCTGGCTTCTCTTTCAGATTCGAGGAGAGTGAGAATGTCACCTTCACGGACTGGTCCTTTCACGTTTCGGATGATCGATCGGCGGGTATCGTCCAAAAACTCAACACGTACCTAATTGGTGTTTTTATTAGTTTTCATGTTGAATAATTGTTGGACGGCGGTATCACAGTATCAGTTCGAGATTTACGCCCTAAAAAGACCATAAATCGCGAAATTTTCGGAGTAGTTCTTGCTCGTCTACTGGTTTATTGCTGGATATATATTTTTTTTTATAAATAATTATAAATTTACCCAAAGGTAAATTATTGAAAGCTGAAGTTTTAAGATTACGACGATAATTTAGAAAATGTATGATAATCTTAGCTCTAAAACCTGGTCCTAAAATTGACTTTCGAAGAGGTCAACTCAAGTATTCACCGGGTATACTAGGATCGACATCAATTTCTCTGAAATAATACCCTTCTAACTATAATGTTAGTCCACAATGTCAACTTTTACAAAATGTATGTACAACTTCCGTCAAAATTCAAATTACTCTCGTACACGTATAGCTACAGTTTTGCAGACCTACATGATAGAAGGCAAACTAATTAAGAAAAATTGATTTCAATCGTAGAATACCTCCTAAATATTTAAGTTGACGGCTAATTTTATGCTAATGAATTTTTGAGAGTAATTTATGAATCAAGTTTTTAAGACAAATGATCTTATATATCCAAAACTTTCAAATGAAAAATTTTAATTATCGGCGTAAAAACCTTTAAAAAACTTCAGATTCCTAACTCAAATATTCTAGAGTTATTCGCGTTCTAACCATGGACGAACAGAACGGTTCATTTGCTGCCGAAATCGATTAGGAACAAAATCTGTAACCGACAAGGAAAAAGTAGCTTTTAGATAAGGCGCATTTTCAGGTTGCTTCAAATCGATACCACCGCAATTTAGGTTTGAGAACAGAGGTTGGCAAATTTTTCAGTACCCCTATTTTTCAGTCGAAGGGTAGGGTACAAAAAAAATCAATTCCTACCAACCTCTAGAGGTTGAGTACATTTGACCTCATAATGAGTGACAACTTTTTATTATAATAGATATTTAAAGTGGTTCTATTGATTTGACATGTATTTCCTATTATACCTAAATCGAATTCTTGTGAAAAAATATGGCTTATGCAAAAAAGCTTTCAGTCAAAAGGAGGTCATAGAGTGTGATTATAGTTATAGCATAACATACTTGGGTACATTGACCTTGGGAGCCAGTACGACCAAGCACTTGGGTCACTTTCGCCAGTTTAACGGGGGCGGCTGCTTTATCCATGGTGGTATATTCAAGTCCTGTATGTCTGAAAAATAAACAAAGTTAAAACTTTTTGGGTACTCCGTGGTTCATTTATTCCATTTTTCGCAGTTGGGTGTACTGTCCAGCAAAAATAAACCGTCGGGTGTTGTTTTTCTCTCCTTTTTTTATCGGTTCAGTCGTTTTTCACGCTCTTCGGCAATAGTGATCTTGATACCCTTTTGACGTGGGAGCGAGATAAGGGCTTGTTTGCCGCGGCCGATAATGAACACATTGCTAAGACGGGTGGCAAAAGTAGCGCCAGTCGCGTCCTTAATATGTACAATATCGAATGATCCGGGGTGACGATCGCGGGATGAGATGACACCGACACGACCCAAGTTGTGACCTCCGGTGATCATGCACAAGTTTCCGGTATCGAATTTAACGTGGTCAGTGATGGCACCGCTCTCAATATCAAGAATGACAGAGTCGTTGACCTTGATGTCGGGGTTGGGGTAACGGATGGTGCGAGCGTCATGGGTCACCAAAAATGGAACACCCTAAAAGGTTTAGAATTATAATAAAAATATGTAGAAGTGACTGTATAAATATAGCCAGATGAAATATGGGGCCCTCTATGTACCTAAGGCGCCGATTTAATTTACGATACAACCCCTGCGATATTATGTTGTGACCCGTTATTTTGTAAACTTTCTCGGTCGCTCACTTTTCTAGCGGATTTTTTTTTTCGGACAATTTTCTAGGACTCCTTATATTTATGTATGGGGTGTATCATACTATAGTTATCAAAGGGAATTCGACGCAAGAGTTATAACATGGCCTAGTGACATTTAAGACCGCGCCGTACATATATATTTCGAATGTATAAAATAAACCAACCTTTTGAGCAACTCCGAGTTTGACAACGCGGCAGAGTTTGTATCGGCCTTCCTCGGTTGTGATACGATGAACGGCAAATCGGCCTTTGACGTCATAGATCAAACGAAAGTTCTCATTTGTCTTATCGATGGTAATGACATCCATGAAACCGGCTGGAAAGTTCTTATCGGTGCGCACCTTTCCGTCGACTTTGACCAAGCGCTGGAAAAAATCATTAGAACTTTGTTAACAATTTGAATCTGCCCAAAGCATAATTTTAAATTAAATCTTTTTAATTAGATCTCTTTGGTAACTACTACATTTATTTTTGTTCTAGATTCACAAGATCCTGTTCAAGATAATCACCGGTAAGTCGGTATTACCGACCGGAAATTCACCCGTACACTAGACCCATCCCCTTTGTTAAACAGTGGTTATATCATAAGTTACAATCACGAGTTTTTCACTATTCCATTAGTATTTTTCTATCTCCTAGACCTGACATGATATATCATATCATGATATGAGCTTGATTTCAAATATGTAAACGAGGCTCAACATATCACTTCATGAGTAGGAGATCGAAAAGTACTGTTGGAATCGTGAAAAACTCGTCGTTGTAATTTAGGATACAACCACTGTTTAACAAAAAAAAATCAATAGACGAATAGTCACCAAATATATCCACGTTGAAATCTGGACAATTATATAAATTAATTCAAAGCGATAGTGCATAAATTACCTGCATAAGAATTTTCTGAACCTCAACTCCGGTCAATGCGTAATGGAGTCGATTACGCAAGAAGATGATGAGTGGCAAGCACTCCCGTTGTTTATGTGGACCTTGGGAAGGCTTTGGCGCATAAACACCGGTAAGTTTGTCCAGCATCCAGTGGGATGGGGCATTGAGACGCTTCAAATGCTTCTTTTGACCGCGTGTCATTTTTTAATTTTGCAGTCGGATCTCTTCTAAACACATATCACATATTAACGCAACCGTCTGTGTCCGTTAGAGTCAATAAAAATGAATTTTTGAAAATGTGTGGGCGAAATTCCCACCGGGAATGTGTTAAATAGGACGAGGCAGTAACTAATTAAGATTTTTACACGCGAAAAGGCAGTTAGCTAACGCGAAGAAAAAGGAATCTTTGCGCGTCTTATAGTCAATTGGAATGTTTGAGCGATCATATTCGATTTTTTNTTTTTTCTCAGGTTTGCTAATGTTGCATTTGTTGATTTGTGAACACTCGGTTTGCGCGTAAATTTCGGTCTTCGTATGTTGGTATAACAGGGGCACGCATAGCATGGTACATATTTTTATCCAAACTAGAAAAAATATACGTAAACATTAAGCTATTTTTATTTATTTGACACGGGCAGCTTTTCCACCAAGTGCCCCTATTTTGTCATGGCATAATTTTGACGAATCATATTTCCAGTTAAGGACCGTTAACCGTTACGATTTGGATAAAATCGGTATCGTATCGGTCGTTAAGATATGGGTTACACAACTGAATCTATGAACGTCTGACTGCATAATTCAGCAGAAAAAAAATAGCTGCAGTAAACCGGTATTTTTCTATATTAAGGACGGGCCAGTCATGTGTACAAACCGAACCGATAAATCAGACCAATAAAATCTAGAACTTCTGACGTTTCAAATCATCCAGAAAAAAGACATGATTTTATAACGATGTTCCAAATACCAAATTAGATCTATTAAGGTCACTTTAGTCTCCAAAAATTATAAAACCTAAACTTGCAAAAAATGATAGGACCTTATAACTGACCAAATGTAAGACCTTATAAACAGCTCCTGTAATACTATTAGTGATCTAGAGTATTCGTATTAACCCTAACCCTAACGACCTTTTTAAAAAATATCATCGAAGATGTAAACACTTGGCATCAAATATTTAATTGAAAACTCGAAAAAAATTACTTACTTTGTGAAATAAACATGATCAAATGCATGCAATGCAGATATGCGTTTCATTGGGTTGTAATGTAAACAACTCTTTAAAAGATCGAGAGCATCATCTCCTAGAGCAACATTTTGATTTTGATCTTTTAACCGCTGTGCGACACCAGACGTCACAAACTTGGGAAATTCTGTTTTGTATGCTTCTAGACTCTCACAGCCAGGCCAAATGTCTTCGGTTGGTGTGCCCAAAACGCGAAATATTTTGAACAATTGATCAATTTCTGAATCACCGGGGAATAACGCTTTATTTGTCATCATTTCAGCAAATATTGCTCCGATTGACCAAATATCTACCGGAGTTGAATATTTCTAAAACAAAAATAATCGTTATTTTAGTGAACTTTTGAAAGCGTTTTATAAAATTAATTACATAAAAACGCACCTGCTTTTCAAAAAAACTGACTTGACCTTGGTGCAAAAAAAAAGTGACTTGACCCTTAGTGCAAAAAAATGACTTGACCTTACAACGGCACAAATGGCTGACCTTATAACCAACACCCCCTTTATATCAAATCACATTTCTAGTCTTAAGAATATATTACAAACATTGCTTATTTTCCCCAGCTAAAATGGTTGGGGCCCCAACTTGGGGGTTAATCTGGTGGCATCAGTCAGATACTGAAAACGAATCAGAACATTTAAGGATGGGTATATAGCATTGTTTACAAACTTTACTTCACGGGAAAACGCTATAAAAGCTATTTCAAGCCATTATTTTTACTAATTTGTTTTTCAGGCTTATGTAGGAATATTGAAAGTATTCCGTGAGAACATGTTCGACACCATAACCACCCACGTTGCGCCACCACGTGGGCGTGAAGTTGAAGAAAAATCATATTTCAGACTCCTACTCCTTTCACAGTTTACACGCGATTGATTTCGTTTTTTTGACAAAATGCTCTGATAATGAATGCCAACAACCAAATAGAGAGTTTTTCTTAAAAATATGTCTAGAACTNAATTTGAACGTATTTTTTGAACGCTATTTTTTTCTAGAAATTCGTCAATAATGAACTTGTAAACAAATGTACTTCATAATTGTAGTAGAACCTTAACCAATTCATAAAACAAATAAAACTATTACTAAAATTTAGTTTTCTAGTTTTCGATTTTTATTTGTAAACAACTCTATAGACCCATCCTTAAAACTGAAACCTACCTTTTGACCAAGTAGAATTTCCGGAGCTCGATACCACATTGTAACGACTTCATGGGTATAAACCCGCACAGGAATTGAGAATGCTCTTGCCAATCCAAAATCAGCAAGTTTTATGTTGCCAGAAACATCAATTAGTAGATTTTGTGGTTTCAAGTCACGATGAATAACACGTCGCGAATGACAGAAGCATAAAGCCTAAAAAAATTTTGTCAGGGACATGGTGTAATTTAGAAGGACATCGTTTTAATACGGATAAATATCATAATTGTGTTTTATAAAAATGTAGTTCTTATTATTACAAAAAGAAAATTATTACAACGTTAAAAAAGACCTAAAAGAGTACATTGTACTCAGTACAATATCTTGGACAATTTAGTAGTAGATGTGGTTTAGAATTTTGGATAAAACTTTCTACGGCAACAGAAAAGTAGATTTTCGAATAAGGTAAAAACCAGTCCGAGCAATAAATAAAATCAATTACGATACTTCTTATATTAAAACAAAGTTCGGTATCCTATCACATATTAGACATAAATAATTCACGATTTCAAAAATTACTAAGAAACGCCCTGCCCAACTATCTTAACATTTTTGAGCGCTTCAAGGTATTAAGATAACTGGTTAGGCGGTGTATTTCATGAGCGACGTAGTTTAAAAATTAGAACTTACACATATCATTTGAAACATATAGGATTTTGTCAATTCCGGCTCCATAACTCGTCCATTTTCTAAGAGTCGTAAGTTAGTTGTCAGTTTTGTACAACAGTTGGAAAAAAGCTGCCAAAAAAATACATGATTGATGTTGAAAAAATCTGACTTGGCCGATGCAAAAAATAACCTTCAAGTGGTCAGAATGTCAAACTATATAACCCCACCCCCTGTAGTCCAAAACCAAAAAAAAACTTGTTTTTTCGAATGACTTTATCACGTTCTCTTAGACCCAAAAGAACAAACTTTTTCGTTAGCATCATGAAAAACACTTTCCCTTCATAAAAATATGCATATTATATATGCTGCATAACGTTTCAGGTTCAAGAATGCGCCTCAATTTGAAAAAAATAAAATTGTTGTTTTTTTCTGAATCCATTTTTATTTTATTTTGCCTGAACTTGCGGAAAATTCATAAAATTAGGCGGTTACATATATTTTGAAACTACAGACGGATAATTTTTGAAGGAAAAAGTCCGCAACTTTCCAACACACTTGCGAAAGATATAATTTTGCTCTGAAGAATTGAAGTGAAACCAATAAAATCAACTACACAGGATGCGCCGTTAACCAGCCTCTTTCGAGCCAAATTTTTTTCCGAGTCAACATTATTGAACGACCACGCATTGAGCCCTTAACCGACCGAAAACCCTTAACTGGTCAGTTTTTGAAAAATTTTAGTAGTAGGTTAACGGCGCATCATGTGTATTGATTAAAGAACAAAAATCTCCAGTTTTTAATTTAATTGCTAGAAGTGTTCAAAATAGAAGGCATTCAAATTAATACCCAACCGCCCACCGTTTTGTTTTTTACCTTAACAACTGTTGTGATGGCAAATCAATTTAGAAATCTTACTTTTTAAATTGTCCAAATATTCTTTTAAATCCATCTTCATAAATTCAAATACAAGAAATAATTTCTCTTCCTCCATTAATACTGTGATAAGTTCAACGATATTTGGATGTTTGAGCTCTTTCAGTAGCGAGATTTCGCGAATGCTAAAAAATACAGGTCAGAAACTATCACCAAACAATTTGGGACTCTTGCAGGTATTTTTTTTACGACAAGACAAAAAATAAGTACAAAATTTCTGACCGGTAAAGTGTTTTTTTAACTAGAAAGGATTATTATTATCCATTTGGATTATTAACATGAAGCGTTTTTTTATATTTCATCTAACATATATGAATATAGGCACTTGTGGGATTAGTACAATGCCAATATGTGTGTAAGACCGGCATTTAGTCATTTTTTATATATCTTATAAGAAAATCATAAATATAAAAACATCAAGTAGGTGCCGTAGTTGTTTGAAAATACTCGAATCTAATAGGTGACCTAAAAAAATCACAGACCTTATAAGACCCCTTACATTGAATTATTCAAGTAATTATTGGTTTATACAGAATGGTGAATATTTTAAAGATATTCTGATGAGTCATCAGTGATGACGACTTTTTTTTTGAAAAACGCGATGATCAAAAACTTTGTATTATTACTTTTTTGGCAGACATTTCCATACGGAACTGTCCACTTGCGCTATAACCGACCAGAGTTCGGTCACAAAACAGTTTACAAAGGCCCTCCATATTACAGCGGACTTTCCTATATTACAGTTTTAACGTGGCTAAAAATTCGTATTTCTTCATTCAACTATAAGGACGGTACAGTCGGTTTATATACATAAAATGCTCATGACTATTTTATATACCATATGGGGACGCTCAGACTGCAACGGTGACGTCATAATAGCGTTACAAATCACAGGAAAATTGCTCAAAGCCTTGCAGTCTGAGCGTCCCCATACGGTAGTCTACATCTTAAATTTTTAAGTTGCAAAAATTCTTCACAACTTGACTAAATTCATTATGAATCAGAAAGTGTCGAAGAAAAAAATTGAGTCGTTCGATTTTTATGATGGATTTTCGGCAAACTTTTTTCTGGCAATTTTATAAAAATTATCCCGTAAAAGAGTACGAGTTAATAGAAAAATTCAGTTAAAAAATAACACTCGTTCGAAGCGAAAAAACGGAACACGCACCTAGTGCTTGGAATTCCTTCTTCCTCTCCGTCTAGTCGAATTTTCTTCAGGGCAACAATTGTATTATTTGGTTTATACCGACATTTATAAACCACTCCGTATGTTCCCTCGCCTATTTTCTCTAGCCGCTCATAATTCGACAATTTTTTAATCTCTGCGTCTTTGAAAGTATCCATATTGTTTTTTGTTTCGACTTTCTAAAAGAGAAAAAAAATCATGTATCATCTGAAATTTTCAAAGATAGCAAGACGGAGTTTTGCCCCGGCAATCGGTGGCGGTTGCGAGTGTTGGAAATGCAGAGGAAAATTGCTCAAATAATTTCAACTTTTGGGACGCGTGACCACTTGAGCGCGCCAATTTATGTAAAAAATTTTGATTTTCATCGTCGGTTAGTGCGACGCGGATTTCGGGGTGACGGAGCAAGATAGAAATGCACTTTTCGCAGAATGCAATGGCGGCACGATGAAGCGGCGTTGACTGGCCGTTGGTGAGCGCGTTGACGTCTGCGCCATTATCAAGCAGGTACTCGGCCACTTGCGCGTGTTTATTTCGGCACGCGTAGTGTAACGCACTGTATCCAAATGGGTCACGTTTATTTACGTCCTTTAACAGAGATCGAAAAAATCGAACACGGTATTATACGCTATAATTTCTACAAAAAGTAGGGAAACGATAAGATAGCAAAAGGGAAAAACCTCAAAAAAAAAAACTTTCGAACTGAAATCCAGTTTATCTAAAATGGAAAAATGGAATATATCGTATGGGGACTCTCAGAGTGTGAGGCTTTGAGCAATTTTTCCATTTTTATTTTTCACAATCTGAGCGTCCCAATAAGGTAGACTAATTTTTAGTCATTTTTTTGATGAACTGATACTATCATTTATACTTCAAAATCTTCTAAATACAATTTGAGAGGTTTAAAAATACCTTACTTCAAAAGAACGAAAAAATATTCACATAAAATAGGCGTACATTTAGACTTATGATTGTATATGACAGTGCACTTCTACAGTGAGTGAATGATGAAAAAAGACAAATGCTCTGTCTCTTCGATTGACGTGAAAATAAAAGTAGAAAATCTTTCGTTTTTTCCCGCTAGAACATTCTAACTCATTGTCCTCTAACATTGGTGTGACTCTGGTCAACAGGTAATTCTAGAAATTTTAGCATTACATGATAAAACATCATTTGCTCCAGTAGGGTGGGTCCCTAATAGGACCTCCCCCTATTAGGGGGACTAATGGGACTCCCTATTTTCCCCCATCATATCGAATCCCTGTTTTCTTGTTGACCTGACTCACCCTATGACTGGTTTTTGATAAGTTAAAAAATATATTTTGAGATAACATTACGAATAAAATGACCCGACACACGCTAGTTTACACGCAATACACGCAGTAGGTTTCTCGTGCCTTTTGACGATATTTAATCAAACGAGGTTATTTCAAGAATTGAATGTAATAGTGATTTTTTTTATCGTAATTTTAGGATTTCGAGTTTCTCGGTTTGCAAAACAAAATGTGTGTAACTGAGCGACCAATTAACGACTTTCAAAAAATTCACGTGGACCGAAAATAATATTGGACATTCATACTGTACATAAGTGTTATATTATCTACTCTGTTTGGCCATAGCTGTCTTTATACTAATGTGAACGGAGGGGTTAAAAGATAAGCCCCCGTAGGACATTCTTTATAGACCTTAAGGTATGTTCATTGTTTCCAAAAATCTCAAAAAAGGAAAATATTTTTTAGAAAAATTTAAAAAATATAAAAAGGATATTATTTTTCGTAATTTCGATTTCTGTCCTTAACTTTCTTTTTAACTTTCTCGAAATTTCCATCTTGAGCAGCTCCCCAAATACCTCTATCAACTAGGATGGTTTTTCAAATAACCACTGTATACTATAACGAAATAGGCTNGATAGAGATGCACTTTTCGCAGAATGCAATGGCGGCACGATGAAGCGGCGTTGACTGGCCGTTGGTGAGCGCGTTGACGTCTGCGCCATTATCAAGCAGGTACTCGGCCACTTGCGCGTGTTTATTTCGGCACGCGTAGTGTAACGCACTGTATCCAAATGGGTCACGTTTATTTACGTCCTTTAACAGAGATCGAAAAAATCGAACACGGTATTCTACGGTATAATTTCTACAAAAAAGTAGGGAAAACGATAAAATAGCAAGAGGAAACCGAAAAATATTGCTTCCTTAAAAAAATTTTCGAACTAAAATCCAGTTTATCGAAAATGGAAAAATGGAATTTACCGTATGGGGACTCTCAGAGTGTGAGGCTTTGATCAATTTTCCCATGATTTGTAACGATATTCTCACGTCACCCTCACAGTCTGATACTATCATTTATACTTCAAAATCTTCTAAATAAAATTTGGGAGGTTTAAAAAGACCTTACTTCAAAAGAAAGAAAAAATATTCACATAAAATATGCGTACATTTAGACTTATGACTGTATAGTGCACTTCTACAGTATTTTAATGATGAAAAAAGACAAATGTTCTGTCTCTTCGATTGACGTGAAAATAAAAGTAGAAAATCTTGTTTTCCCGCTCGAACATTTCATTGAGAATATTTTTTGGGTTCATTTTCAACTAAGAATAACGTTAACTCATTGTCCCCTAACAGTAGTGTGACTCTGGTCCACAGGTAATTCTAGAAATTTAATATTACATGATAAAACATCATTTGCTCCAGTAGGGTGGGTCCCTATTTTCCCCATTCATATGGAGTCCCTGTTTTCTTGTTGACCTGACTCACCCTAAAAGACTGGTTTTTGATAACCTAAAAAATATATTTTGAGGCCTTTAGATGACATTACGAAGATAATTAAAGAGACAAATAAAATATTGATGGATTCCCCGTGGTGTAATGCAATTTTTTGTTAACTGAATCCAGCTTCATCAGAAAGATAACCCCATTTTTTTGTCGAAAATGACCCAACACACCCTAGTTTACACGCAATAGGTTTCTCGTGCCTTTTGACGATATTTAATCAAGCGAGATTATTTCAAGAATTGAATGTAATAGTGATTTTTTTTTATTGTAATTCTAGGATTTCGAGTTTCTCGGTTTGCAAATCAAAATGTGTGTATCTGAGCGACCAATTAACGACTTTCAAAAAATTCACGTGAACCGAAAATAATATTGGACATTCATACTGTACATAAGTGTTACATTATCTACTATGTTTTGCCATAGTTGACTTTATACTAATGTGGACGGAGGGGTTAAATGATTAGCCCCGTAGGATATTCTTTATGGACCTGAAGGTATGTTCATTGTCTCCAAAATTCTCAAAAAAGTATAATATTTTTTAGAAAAATTTTAAAAATAAAAAAAAAACGATATTATTTTTCGTAATTTCGATTTCTGTCCTTAACTTTCTTTTTAACTTTCTCGAAATTTCCATCTTGAGCAGCTCCCCAAATACCTCTATCAACTAGGATGGTTTTTCAAATAACCACATTACGAAATAGGCTCCCCAAATAAGGGCCGGATGATAACAAAAATAAAATAAAAAAAAACAATTTGTTTGGGTAGGCATTTTGACGAAAAATGATACGTCTTTCCAGGCCCACTTCGATGATTATAAAAATGGCCCTAATTTGGGTGACCTTGTAGATATTTTGTGGCGTATTTCAATTTCTTATATTTCAACCAATCCTTTCCCAGTCGAGCTCATCAAGGGTCTGTTCTAAACCCGTCGGTTTATGGACGCAACCAGTTTTTTCGCAGCAATTTTTCTCACTCATTTTTTTTTTTTACAAAAATCGTCTCTTTTTTGGTAATATTCTCTCCACGAAAATAAAAATATTGTACGTCTAAAAATAATTGATATAACGCTTCTCTCAAATTGAAAAAAAAGTAATGTTTGAATATCAATAGTTTGTTTTGAAAAGGCAAAGCGGATTCAAATTCAACCAATGAAATGCGCCAGACGAAATCGTTCCCCACGTGATCAACGTTTTTTATAAATTCTTTTTTTTTACAATCTTATGTCGATTTCCTCTCACAATGCATAATTTGACTATTTTCATAAAACGTGGACATTGTTAATATGGTAAATGCTGTACGCTATTGGAGAATCATGTATTTTTTTATGTTGGATAACCTTAAGGACGATACGGACGATTTGTTTCCAATTCGACAATGTTGTTTTTACCGTATTACATGCAGTTTTATAAAATTTTACATGCAGTTTTACATGCAGTTTTATAAAATTTTAGGCATTTAGTTCATTGATATTTTGTATTATGATTCAGAATACAGTCCTTAACCATTTATCGGACGTTTTCGGTTCTCGAAAATAGCGTCCGATAAATGAGCATCGTCATGACGATGCGTCACAAAAGAGGTCATTTTTTTTATTAGAATGACCCCATTTTGGCCAAAAAAGCGTCTGATAAATGGTGAAGGACTGTATATAATTTATGAATGTGTAAAAATATTTTCATCCAATAATTTTTTGTCACTTTTTGTGAATAAAGCGACTGTATCGTACTTAACCGGTTATTTTGATTACATTTGCTTAGAAATCAGGACACAAATTTAGTTGTAGAAACCTTACTAAATAAATCTTAGGGGAAACTATGTACAGATTGGCAGATAACCCCTTTGGCATGATCGAGACTTTTTATTTATAAATATAAGATGTTGTAAATCTTTATTTTTCTGATATTACGTCAAATTCTGACACGACTATCCGTGAAAAAAATATCATTGCAAATGTCAGAATTTGACGAAATATCTCGAAAATAAAGATTTACAACATCTATTTATGAATAACCCCTTTTCTCCGTATGCGTACAGTATATGTCGTAGATTGTATACAGGGGGGTCGCCAAATAAGGGTCGCTTACTATTTTTGTCCGCTTATCGAATTAATTAATTTGTCGAATTAATTAAATTGTTTTTAACCTCTAATTTAGTCTTAAAAGTAATACAATACAAAATAAAACGCAAAAAAACATATTATCATACAGTATCAGCAATAAATTGCGCATATCCTGGCTTCGCCTAATAAGGGTCGGATCTCCATATAAGGGTAGGTTTTTCAAAACACGAAAACAACCCTTATTTGGCGACCCCCTGTAGTATTGGTAGAGGTTAGTCTTCCTTTCGGACAAATAAGATCAGTGTTTTTCTGGTAAATTTCCGTCTTCTAAGATTTCGTTAAAATTTGGCACAAGGGGTTTTAGACATCAGGGAAGCTCGTGATAACCTTACGGCATACATAGGATGTATTCCGGGAAATTTTGGCGAAAATTTAACCAGCCGATTTTAAAAATAAAAGTACAGTCCCTGCTCCCAAATCGTTACGAAATGACGTCATGATCCCAAATCGTTAGGATTTTTCTTTCGAGGTCTGGTGACCCCAAATCGTTACGATTTTAATTTGATATGTTATTGTGTGCGTTGTTCATACGTTTTTAGGTCATTGAACTTCGAAAAATTGTAACGTTTTCAAATCATGACATCACTTGTAACTCTTTGCGGTGTAACACTTGTGTATAAAGGACTCTGATTATGAAANCAGCAATTTTTCTCACTCATTTTTTTTTTACAAAAATCGTCTCTTTTTTGGTAATATTCTCTCCACGAAAATAAAAATGTTGTACGTCTAAAAATAATTGATATATCGCTTCTCTCAAATTGAAAAAAAAGTAATGTTTGAATATCAATAGTTTGTTTTGAAAAGGCAAAGCGGATTCAAATTCAACCAATGAAATGCGCCAGGCGAAATCGTTCCCCACGTGATCAACGTTTTTTTATAAATTCATTTTTGTTTTACAATCTTATATCGATTCCCTCTCAAAATGCATAATTTGAGTATTTAAAATACTGTATTTTCAATAAAATATTGTATTTTCAATAAAATACTGTATTTTCATAAAAAGTGAACATTGTTAATATGATAAATGCTGTACGCTATAGAGGATCATCTATTTTTTTTATGCAGGATAACCTTAAGGACGGTACGGACGATTTGTTTCCAATTCGACATTATTGTTTTTTACCGTATTACATGCAGTTGTAGACATCTAGTTCATTGATATTTTGTATTATGAATGTGTTCAAATGCAAAACATATTTCATCCAATAATTTTTTTTTCTCACCTTTTTTTAATAAAGCGACTGTATCGTACTTAACTGGTCATTTTGATTACATTTGCATAGAAATCAGGGCAAACATTTAGTTGGATAAATAAGTCTCTTAGGGGAACTCTGTGCAGATTGGCACATAACCCCTTTGGCATGATCGAGACTTGTTATTTATAAATATAAAATATTGTAAATTTTTATTTTTCAAATATTTCGTCAAATTCTGACACGACTATTCGTAAAAAAATATCATTGAAAATGTCAGAATTTGACGAAATATCTCCAAAATAAAGATTTACAACATCTATTTATGAATAACCCCTTTTCTCCGTATGCGTAGAGTATATGTCGTAGATTGTATACAGGGCGCGCCAAATAAGGGTCGTTTTTTTTCCGAAAAAAATATTATTGCGCGCCAAATAAGAGTTGCTGATTTTATAATTGATTCTTACGGATGTTTTTTACTATTTTTTGTCCGCTTATCGAATTAATTAATTTAAATTGTTTTTAACCTCTAATTTAGTCTTAAAAGTAATACAATACAAAATAAAACGCAAAAAACATATTTTCATACAGTATCGGCAATAAAATGCGCATATCCTGGCTTCGCCAAATAAGGGTCGGATCGCCATATAAGGGTAGGTTTTTCAAAACACGAAAACGACCCTTATTTGGCGACCCCCTGTAGTATAGGTAGAGGTCAGTCTTCCTTTCGGACAAATAAGATCGGTGTTTTTCTGGTAAATTTCCGTCTTCTAAGATTTCGTTAAAATTTGGCACAAAGGGGTTTTAGACATCAGGGAAGCACGTGATAACCTTACGGCATGCCGCGGCATACATAGGATGTATTCCGGGAATTTTTGGCGAAAATTTAACCAGCCGATTTTAAAAATAAAAGTATCTATTTATACATGTATGTAATAGAACACGACGGATCTGATGGCCAGGTTAAAAATTGAAATTTTGCGAAAATAACCGACAAAATAGCCGAAATATCGGTTTTTCGGTCAAAAACATACCCTCCCAAATTTGGCCAAAGCGCCCCAAGCGCAAAAATACGCAGAAAATCACCGCACATATGTACAAAAACATAGGCCGCATACTAAATCATTACCCCGGCATACTTCTTACATTTTCTTTACCAATTTCATGAGTTTAGTTCATCGGAAGTAGTCTTGTAAGGTCTCGTAATTTGTTTTAACAAAAAGCTAATCTGGCTTTCAAAATTTTCAGGACAACGAATTTCAGATAATCTGAACAATTTGTTAATTTGCTTTTTTTTGTGAGAATTTCTTTGCGTATTTTGTTTCACTTCATTTTACGCATTACAATGATTTCAATGGTTGTCGGGTTGGTTTGCCAAAAAAAAGAAAACCTTTTTGTGGACGGGGCACACATTAAATTATATACACGAGTTGTACGGTACAACTTGTACCTTTATCTTTCCTTTTTCATCCTATTTTCCATTATCTTTCGTCAATTTAGCAAAACTTTTCCACCGACGCGTCGTCGACGTATTTTCCATTATCTTTCGTGTACCGTTATCTTTCTCCATTTCCTCAAAAAATTCCGCCTATGTATTTTGTGTAGCATTTTTCATAGTAAAATGGTATTTCGAAGCTGGCATTTTGGAGAATTTAGAAGAAAAAATAATGATTGACATGATCAGGAGCGCAGAAACACAATAAATTGTTCTAGACTTAGAAAGTACTTTGTTTTCTTATACTAATGACATTAGTCTCCAGTAATTACGTCACTATTGTCCATTATCTTTCATAGGGCAATGACTTCAACGGTGACATCATAATAGCGTTACAAATCATACGAGAATTGCTCAAAGCCTTGCAGTCATACCGTTATCATACGGTATATTTAATACAATATAATTTATATACACCAGTTGTACGTTTATTTTTTTTTTTCGCAAATCATGTCGAAACTGACGAAAGATAACTGAAAATAGGCTCAAAAATGAAAGACAACTGTACGAAAGATAACTGTACAACTGGTTATTCGAAAGGCGTTTAGTGTTATCGATAATAAATTCACAACAGTACTCGTCTTTATCTGCTCAAATTGTACTTATTGTACCATTAATGTATTGTATCATAATGAAATTATCTTAGTAAGGACAATAAGTGCCTTGAACTTTACATGGATTCCTGAGACGTCAGTTTAATTTCTAAAAAGGCGGTTAATTGGGCCCAATTTGAGTTAGAACAATAACTTAATTTTATCATTTGTTCATAGTTAAAATTTTAACATGATGTATGATATTTACGCATGATGTATACCGTATACAGTATACGATATGGCCCATATCATAGTATATCATTATGATATTATCATAGTATATCATATGGCCAATAGACTATGGGCCATAGTTTTTAAGCCCATAAATTATAGGCTATAATAGGCTAATTTAGACTAATTTCATCTAATAGGCTTAAAAACCCGAAAAAAGGAGATGCGCGTTATTATCGGTCCACTTGAATTGGCCTACAACGCTATCTTAAATATTCACTCGTGCGCTGGCAGAAAAGAGCGCACAAAAAACTTCTTTTTCCTTTATAGCGTTTCTAATTTAAGTTTAAAAAACTTATTTAACTCAACTGGAAAACGTTACTTTTGATTAAGACGTCGTAACGAAAAAAAAAGTTTTAAACGTAAAATTAAAAAATAAAAATTATGGTATTTTTTTTTAATTTGAGCAATTCTAAAAAAAATATTTAGCTGTTTTACGCCATGGCGCGCCACTATATCGTAATTTTGACTGCCTTTCCGATACTTTCAAAGCGTCAAACATTGATATTTAGATTCGTAATTAAATTTCCGATTTTTTTAGTTGAAAGGGAATTCGTTATTATACCGTTACTATACCGCATACTGGAAATAAATTATAAACTATAGTGCCTGGACATAGACTGTCTCACATACACCACCTACCTGCTTAAAGTAACACCAAAAGGAACAAAAAACTGTTACTTTAAGCAGGTAGGGTGTAGGTTAAATCCAAAAAAAGTTCAAATAGTGTTACTTTAAGCAAATCAGGCCTTTTTCTGTTACTTAAGCGGATTCAGGCTTTTTAATTGCGCAATTTGAAAAATATTGCGTAATATTTAGTTTTTTTTTTGTTACTTTAAGCAGAAATGAGGTCATAGAATTGCGCAATTCGTGAACATCATGTGATCAATTATTATTAATAAATATATAGGGGAAGGGGTTGTTACTTGTATTAAGATTTTGCTTTGCATTTTGCACTTTTAATAAACTGGCTTGACCTTGTAACCATTTGAAGAAATGGAATGTCCGAGAAAGATTGTATAGACCATAAAATGGCTACCCCTTTTCAATATATTTTTTGGTAATTTTTTATATAACAAATAGTTCTGAATGATTATTCAGATGAAAAATATTTTTGAAATGTACTAAAAATATTTCACATCCGAAAAT
>SCLG01000113.1:392374-424414 GCA_004367875.1 Oikopleura albicans
TTTTTTTTCGCACGTCAAAAGCGCGAATATCGCCATCTAGAAAATGGGGGAGAAAAGACGGCGGAAATTCATGTAAAATAGTAGTTGTCCTGTCCTGGACTAGTTAAATATAGTTACTTTATTTCAAAGTGTTGAATACGGTATTCAGAATACCATATTGAAAATTAGAAAATGAAAAAACTAGTTAAAGCATGTTTTCATAAGCGTTAACCCCCGCGTTTTATGTCATGTGTATATGTAAAATTTTAATCATTTCGTAAAATCTCTTGGTTTCAGCTTGAATTCCGATGACAACAAAGGACCTGATACGGAATAAGGTCTATATTTACGTGTTTATTGAACCGGGCCATCTACTTGATGACTCGAATGTATTATTTTAGCCTATAATAGATAATAGTACATCTAAAACACACAAGAATTTCAGAAACAATTGTTTTAAGATCGAATTAATTCACGAAACATATTTAGTGCCACTTTTCAAAATTCATATTTATAAGCTACAATATCCGACGAATTAAGCCCGGTTAACATACGTTAACATGTCGTGGTATATAAATAGTGCATGTTATAATTGTATGTATTCCATACAATGTATGTAAATGTGACAACATGCCGCATGTTAACATGTGTAAACCTGGCTCAATTATTGAATGTTAAAGTACTTTTGGTAGCCCATAGTGTAGATGTTTTTTTATAAAATAAGAAGTCGCGAAATTTTTATCAAAAATTCCTTATATAAAGTGTAGTATATTATATACGATATATAAGTAATACTTTATATACGGCACTTTATATACAGAATTTTTGACGAATTTTGATAACTTTTTATTTTATAAAAAAATCGACACTGTTGTACCAATAAACGCATGATTTATGGATACGCTATACAGTCCTTACTCGTTTTTCGGACGCTTTTTGCTCCTTTTTTGGACGCTTTTACGGCCAAAATGGGGCCATTCTAATAAACAATGATCCTTTTTGTGACGATGCTCCTTTTGCGGACGCTATTTTTGAGAACCGAAAACGTCCGAAAAAGGAGTAAGGACTGTACTATAGCCTATACTAGACTATAATTTATAGGCTTACGCTATTAATTATCGTGACATAACTGAGTGACTTATTAGTGATAAGTTATTACTAAAAACTTCTTACCATACTGAATTTTTTGTCGTCACAATTATAATAAGGTTATTCTTGGGCTACAATATCATACATTACTAATGTAACATTAGTCTATTTTAATAAGATAATACACGCCCGCGCAATTATCGGACCGGTTTCCCGCTCGTGATGTTATCGGGCCGTTTTGTTTCTCAAAAATTTTCCAGAGACACCTATCTAAGATAGGATATCTTAATATCATAATAACATATTAATAATATGTTACGCACTGTGGACTTATGGGGCACCCTGGACATTTATTTCGTCGGTTTTGTCATGGCGAAGTTGTCCCGATAACAGCGTAAGGAGTGTAGTAAATTTGATATGTTGTTATCTGGCATTAATGATTTTAAAAATACCCGATAGGGACATCGGTAACAAGGACAAATTACAAATAATTGGTACAATATTTTAACTCCCACTAGAAAATGGGCCCAAAGTGTCAGTTATTTAAATATACTACTTGAAACTGGCGAAATAACTGACGAATTAAAAACGCATTAATTAAAGACAGATCGTGTCTAATAATTCCACTGGATTATTTAACTCTATTCCAAAATCTCGGACTTCAGAGACCATTTGGAATTCTCCGAGACGGTCCTGCCGATTCGGGTGCGCCACAAGTGGACATACTCAAATTTGGTATTTTTGTTATTTTATTGGATCACTAAGTCTCTTAACTTTTAATTTTCTATTTCGTAATCGCTCTGAGGTCATTTCTTTAAGAATGAAAGAATTTTGAGTACGTCTACAGTTTTTTTAGTCGGTACTGATCTGTTTACTAATTGCCAAAAATTGTTCGGTTCGTTTTGGCCGAAAAGTGCCATGGTAAAATTATCTTTGTGTGATTGTTTGTGTCTTCCCGCATTGTCGTATAAATCAAGCGGAGCAATTTTCGTATTAAGTTTTGAGACATATATATAAATATATATCGAAAATATGTTCATATTTTGTGTCGCTGCTTTTTGAGCACTTCCGATTGCGCTTGACAACAAAGAACACAAATTATTAAATTTACACTACCTGGCTGGGACTGGACCTCCCGGTCAAACAGCACGAGAAAATTTTGAAGATCAAGGTCCAGATTCTAATCCGATAGTGATAAATTTTCGGGAGAGAGCCACTTAGAAACATAGTCGATAATTGGCGCTTTAATCGCTTTCTCATAGGGCTCGCATTTGTGCCGGATGGTTCACGACTTGTTCGGACGGAAAACGTAATCACTTCAAGTTCTGATTCACTCCCCGCAAAATTTTATTTCCGCTGTTTGTTTAATCAAACAACACATTTATGGTGCTGACCGACTAAAATTCGCTGGTTTTATGACCTCGTTTTAATACTCTTACTTTTTTTATAATTACATCTTCAAATCTAATTAACTCATACAAGTATGAAGGTCACATTTCTTTGGTAGCTTATAAGGTTCACATTTTTACGATTATCAAGCCAGTTAAAACAAGTGGATACAGTCCGGGTCTAATAATTTGCAACGCTCTTTCAGTTTATGTTTTTAAAACAAATATTTTTTTAGAAAATGCTCTTTAGGTCTAGTAATAAAATAGAACCTGGATCTAATAACTACTCTCATAATTACGCGACTTTTAATATGTTGGATTTGCTGTTACCGGGCCGAGAGGTCTTGTCTACTAATTCCAGAATCAGTTTTGGGATTCGCGGCCGAATTGTAATTATAAGACACAGCCTAGTCTACTCGGTGATGCCAAATGTGACATCTGAGGGGACGGGTTTATAGTGTATTTTTAGATTTTAAATTATATATAATATATTCAAATATAATATAGTTCAAATTTTGAACTCGAAAAATGTAACTGTTTTTAAAACCAAGGTTGCGGTGCCAAATACGACGATATAAATATGTTAATTTCCATTCTTTATCGCTAAATTTAGAAAAGAATTGAATATGGGCATTACAATGAAACGCCACAAAAATTATTGCTTACTTCGGACAAAAAAAAAATCACACATACACTCATAATTATCTATGTAATTTTCTATTCAGATTGATTTTGTTCTCCTTGTTGAATCTGTATCTTGTCTTGGGAAAACAGAATCATAATTAGAGCTCCAATGTTCGAAACAATTAAACTTGTATTTTGAACAATTAACAACTCGAGGTCCGAACAATGTTATTCCTCGTCGACTTCGGACAAGTAGTTATCCCTTTTTTGTCTTTTTTGTGTTTTATTTTTTTAATTAACTCGATCAGTACTGAGGGTTTTCACAAATAATGGGCGGGCTAATTGTTTATGTATTTCCATTTAGTTAAAAATTCACTTCATTAATATGTGCTAACAAACGGAAAACGACATGGGGTTATAAGGTCAACGAAAAAAGAAACCAAGTAGAGCTAAAATGAATTGTTTCGCTGCTCTTATATGACTACACCGCCTACCTAAGTAGTACTTAGTAAGTACGTTAACAAAACTAAAGTAAAAAAAGTGTTAACTTACTTTAAGATTGCTAACTTAGTTGAGTAGTGTGTAGGTTGAATTGCTGGAAAACGCAGAAAAGCTGTTACCTTACTTGAATTTACACGCTTTTTTCGCCAAAATTGACAAAAAATTTTGTTAACTTAGTTGAAGATTGTTAATTTACATATCGTTAACTTAGTTGGGTAGGTGGTGTATATCATATAGACTTCATGATATAGTCCTTCTCAAAAATAGTGTTCATATTAGGCTTAAGTGTCCATTTTCGGACGTGTTCATAATTTTTCGAAACGATCTTAAAAAAAAACTAATAAGAAATTTAGGAGTGTCTGAGCTTATAGATTTATTTCCGGTGACCGGAAGTAGTCTGTTTTATAATAATTTTTTTTTGTATTTTAATTAGTAGCTCGAGGTCCGAACAATGTTAATCGTCCTCCATTTAGGGCATGTAGTTATCCCTATGTTTTTCTTTTTTTATTGTGTTTTTATTAAATTAACTAGATCGGTACTGTGGGTTTTTACATATAATTGGAGGGCTAATTATAGTATTTACGTATTTCATATCGTTTCAAAAACTAACACTATAAATTAATATGTACTGACAAAAGTTTCGTAATTGACTAGACCTAATAATAATTTATTTAACAATAATTCACACTCAATGAATAAAGTAAACAATAAGGTTTTTGGCTTTAAAAGTGTGAAAGACATGATAATTATGACATGATAATTAACCATAATCAATATAAAGTTACTAGTAACTTTTAAGTATATTTTTTGTTAAAACAAATAAATGATTTTTTCTTCATTTTTAGGAAATGGCTAATTAAAAAAAACACTCATAATATTATATCAGGGGCTTTTCTAGTAGCAAATTTTGCTATGTTCTACGTATTCTATGTATGCCATATTTGGTTAATTTCTGGTGACCGGAAGTATCAAATTTTATAATTTTATTAAAGATAATTTTATGTCATTTTTTTACCGTTGTAACATTTGGGCCACAAAATATTTTATTTGTGGTTGATTTGTAGCTGATTGTTAAGTGTAACTTTTTTTATTTACTGGATCAGTACTGACGTAGTTCAAAAATTATGGGGACTCCACATTTAATTGCAGTTTTAATTACAGTCTTTATCTATTTCATTTCGAGTCACAACTACTTTACATATTAATATCTGCTGACAAAAACATTTTGTTCACAAGTAGAAATTGCCTTATGGTCAAAAATGTAGAAAAAAACAATAATTTGTCTCAAGGAAAATCAAAATCATGACACGAAGTAAAAAAAATCGTAACTGACAATAATTTCCAGTTAATGGATTCGGAAAGATATGATAGTCATAAATACGTTAATATTTCAACGACAATTTAAAACACACATTTATCTAACTTCAGCTGTACTTCCGGTCACCGGAAGTGTCAAGTTTGTTGATATCGTATTTTTAATGTAACGAACTATGTTTTACAAACTTTTTTGAAAGAATCTCTTCTTAAACCTTTTTTATATCAATTGAAATTCGGGATTAGATAAGGGACTTATAGTAAGGGACAGATAATGGTGAAGACCAGCAAAAATATCTTAACCGGGAGTTTTTAACATATCTGTCGAATACGGTCCCCTAACTTGCCTAATTTGCTAAAAGTCTAGTATTTTAACTTGATTTGTCCCTTATTTAGGTATTACTTAATACCTCTACGATATCGGCCTTAGAGAAAATTCCTCGGCGAGTTAAACCTCATGAGAGCTTTTCCGTTTTTTTTAAATCAATAATTAGTATTTGGGCTAAGAATAACGAAAAAATCTGGAATTATATTAAATCTAATTATTTTCATTAGTTACAGGAAATAATGACGAGTTTCGCGCCAAACGGGCACATGGTTGGTAATTTTGCCCATTTTTTTTGTCTTGCCTAACATGAGTTTTCCGGATATAATTTCAATTTTATCATAATTGTTCATCGTTGTATACGCCTTATCTAAAACGACGAGGAGACGTTCCTCTGTAAATATGACGCACTACATATCGGAGAACACGTCCGTATTGTTACTTTTGTTTTTCCTTACGACAAATCGAAATTCCGGATTCGGTCGGCTTCGCATCACTGGGCCTGATTTAAGGGTTTACAAGTTGCTCGAGCATGTTTTATAATTACAATATATGTGGCTTATCATAGAACAATTTTGTAGTTTATAAGTTATATTTTAGGTATATATAGGTTTTACTGGTGTGCTTCTGTAAGCGTGTGAGTTAGCAAGGCATTCTATTGAGTCATTTTTATTATATTTAAAGTTTCACAAAAGTTTTTTTCTCAGGTGTTTTATATATTTTTATTGAAAGGGTCTTTTAATAATTAAGTGTATTTTAATTTAAATCAATTTACTACAAACACCAAATTTTTATTATACAATTTTTATTATAGGCTATAATTAATAGTGTGAAAATTGGGTTGACAATTCAGATTTTCTCAAGTTCAACGCGTTCCCAAAGTTAACCGAAAATTTGTTGCCTGATATTACGTCTAAAAATAGCTTGAATATGAAAAAAATTACGAACTGAATGTCGTATGACGTTGTTCTATAACGTAATATTTTCTTTAAATCTCACGGTGTAAAATTTCTATGCCCTAGGCCACCCCAGCCAAGTATAATGTCCAGACTTGTTTTATGTTTATTTGCTTACTATCAAAAAGTTTAATATCACAAAACAGGTTTAATTCGATAAAGAAGTTACATAACTTATGTAATATATACTATATAAACGTTTATAAACACAGCACGCAGTACATACTTATGGTGTCACGTAGGGGTCACGTGGCTACGTTAGGGGTCTTGTTATGCCAAAATGTTTATTCTTTAAATTATGAACAAAGTTAAGGGTGATATTCATTAATGTGTTCTTAGGTTCAGTTTTCCCCTAATTTCCAAAGATAGATTCACAAGACCCATCATATTAAGTTTCAGTTTAGGAAAAAAAATGGTAATTAGGGTGTCGACGTAAATGATTATATCTTATACATTCAAATTAGATGGCAACGGTCGATACATCACCGAGTATTGTTGCAGCGAGAATATTTACACAGTTTGTTGAGTATTAAATTTGTGGTATAAAATTTGATGTACTGCTATACCAAAAAAAACCTGAACTTTAGCGCCAACTTTGGTCCCGCGTCTTTGATTTAAAAAAATGATTTTAAAAAAATTTACCCATTCAATCATACCTACCCACTTTATCAGTTTTTTTTTCACGTTTTTTGTCACTATCTTTCAATTTTCCATAATTATTATCTTTCATTTTTTTTTTGTTCACTTGAAAGATAACGGTGCACCCGGGTGTTCTTACTTCAAATCCATTTCTTGATATTTGATGTTTTTCAATTAAATTTCACGCTCATGAAAGTTACTAAATATCCCCCAAATGATAAAGATAAACGACCAAAATGTGTAAACGAGACCAATCAAATATCGGACTGACAGTTAAGGGCTATTCATCAACAATTGAAGGATTGTCAAAATACTTATTTCGCCATAATTTACGTTTTACACAAGGAACCCCCCCCCCCTTTAAAGTAATTATCCTTGAACGATAAATTAGCCGATTCAACTTACTTCCCATTTGAACAAATAATGAGTTGTTTAAATTCTAAGTTAAATTTATGGCCCCTCGTTTTCGATAAAAGCTCTATCGTTGTGCAAATGCCCCCGGACCGAAATTTATCTGGATTAACTTTCGCGGAAGTGCTGCCATATTTCTACCCCGGTGACACTCGTATATGGGTGGTGGGAAAGTCATTCATAAAACTAATAATAATTACATGGTGATTCGAGGTTTGATTAATTGATCGTGATTCTGATTATGAAAATGAGCTACATTAACGAGCGTGTTTTATGTTTTATAACGGTGAGTATGTGATACTGTACATGTGTTATTAATGCCCTTTTAGTACATTTTTATTATTTTCGAAACAGATGAATCTTATATTTGTTCCCACTTGTCTTAGAGCATTAGTGGCTAATAGTGGCATTAACTTTGTAAATTTCGTAGATTGTTTATTTGTTAAGTAACGTTTTATGAAAAATTTCGAGTAACTGATGACGATTTAGTAAATTTAGCGCTAAAACGATTATAAGAAGCCAAAAATTCGTCTAAAACGCATAATTAGGGTTTTTGGCCTTTCAAACGCTAAGGGGTTAACACGCATTTTTTTTTTTGCGTATTCCGATAAATTGAAAAATGTTGAAATTTAACTAAGAAGTTGATGAAACTTCGTATATGGGAAAATTTTAATTTTTTGAAGCAGATAATCGAATCCGCCGTGTTTGATTACACTGAAATGCATACTTTGATTTTTGATTCAACTTTTGTTAAAATCTCCCGCCTGGGAGTTAACCTTCACCGGGTATTGTTAACTATGTGTGTGCGTGTGTTACACGAGCCCAAAATTGCCGATTTGAATGGTGTCGCTGATTTGATTAGGGGGAATTGTAGCAGAATTCCCGATATAGTAGTTAAGGTGTTCATAAAGGACATTGCAATCTTTGTTCTGCGAGTGACAGATAAATAGCCGAATGAGCGCTTTATGATGCTATATACAGCAGAAGTTGTTGTTAACAATGCACAAATACAACACAACTACTGCATGTAATTGATTCTACCCTTTTTTGTCACTTCTTTTTTGTGCCTTAACAATTAACTAATTGCCTTTTATTCAACAGAAGGTCGATTCGAGCAAGTTCAAACAGCATTCTGTTTTTTTTTTTATTCTTTACTTTTAACTTTTGAAGTCAATTCTAGATGACATTTTTGTCTTCTCATACACATACCATATTACAGTAGTTAAATTTGACGTTAAGTTTGAATGTTTTCTTTTCTCAGTACTGTACGATCAAGTTTTTAATTCTACTCTGCGTTTTACACAAATTTCCGTCGTCTTTTCCTTCACATTTTCTAGATGGCGATATTATTTTGACGTGCGGAAAAAAACCTCGAGTTTGGCTATCTAGAAAATACGAATGAAAAAACGTCGGAAAATCATGTAAAACGCTGAGTAGCAAAAAAATTAATAGTCACTGTCTTGCAATCATACCATGTATATACCATGTATATACCATGTATAATGACAAAATATTTTATACACAGGCAGCGCCGTTAATCGGCTCTTTTTCGGGANGACATTGCAATCTTTGTTCTGCGAGTGACAGATAAATAGCCGAATGAGCGCTTTATGATGCTATATACAGCAGAAGTTGTTGTTAACAATGCACAAATACAACACAACTACTGCATGTAATTGATTCTACCCTTTTTTGTCACTTCTTTTTTGTGCCTTAACAATTAACTAATTGCCTTTTATTCAACAGAAGGTCGATTCGAGCAAGTTCAAACAGCATTCTGTTTTTTTTTTATTCTTTACTTTTAACTTTTGAAGTCAATTCTAGATGACATTTTTGTCTTCTCATACACATACCATATTACAGTAGTTAAATTTGACGTTAAGTTTGAATGTTGTCTTTTCTCAGTACTGTACGATCAAGTTTTTAATTCTACTCTGCGTTTTACACAAATTTCCGTCGTCTTTTCCTTCACATTTTCTAGATGGCGATATTATTTTGACGTGCGGAAAAAAACCTCGCGTTTGGCTATCTAGAAAATACGAATGAAAAAACATCGGAAATTCATGTAAAACGCTGAGTAGCAAAAAAATTAATTTTTGATTTTTGTTATTATTTTCAAGAATAAAAAAAATAGTCACTGTCTTGCAATCATATATATACCATGTATAATGACAAAATATTGTATACACAGGCAGCGCCGTTAATCGGCTCTTTTTCGGGAAATTTTTGTGGCCAGTTAATGGCGCACCTTACGTATTGAAATATGTGTAAAAATGGTACGGCGAAATACACATGAAATTTACTTGAACTGGCACAATTTGTTAACTTAACAGTTAAATTTTGACGTCACCGAATCACCCGGGCGGTGTCTATAGATTCTAATAAATTATTAAAATTCTTCGGATTGGGAACACTAATTGGAATTATTAGACACGGCCTGGTTGCCTTGTCGGCGCTAAAAGCTCCTCAACGTGATAAAAGTATTTATAATATCTGTGTCCGTATTGGGTGTATAAACTGTAAATTATTTTCCAAAATATCGTTAAAAAGAAGATTAAAAACAAAAAAATGGAGAATTGACATCTGACTGCTGTTTCGTCAATAATTCTTCTTTCGGTAATTCAAGTTCTTTTTGTATATACTTTCCAATCCAGGGGCTTATTCAGATTTAAAATATATTTATTCAAACATGAAGCATATTAACTTCAAAGGGCCAAACATTTAGTACCGATTCTTACGAAATAATAATAGTGAACTTTATAATTTTTGTGATCTTTTTTGTAACTATTTACATAACAGAAAGTGACAAACAGCGAAGATTTAGCGATAATTGTTCTTCATTATCTTGATATTACACCTTTTATCCGTGCAAGATGGTTCTAAAGTGACGATCTTTTTTGATGTTTAATGAATTTTCATTATTAGTAGCAGTATTATCATGTTTTTTATAAACTCACCAAACTTAACGCCCGGGAGGCGTAAGGACCTTTTTGTCAGTAACAGAAGACGATATGATAATAAAACGTATTTTTCACACCACAAAAAATAGTAAATTTCGAAAACAGAATTTATTTTACTGCATGAGTTGCACAAATATATTAACACATTTTTGAAAAAAGTAAAAATCAAGTTTCGCTTGAAAATCAAGTTTACGGCTGCTAAAAATGGGTTTTAGACATTAATTTTTGTTGAAGTTAAATTGGTGCCATATTGTATTTTTTCACATATGGTTTGATATTTAGCTTTGGTTTTTTTTTTATCTTTTTTTGCGAAATGATGACTTAAGGCTTTGGTAATCCTGTGATAGGATTTCAGGCAACTGTACCGAGTTTTTAATCAAGATTACAGTTTTCAATGATAAATACGGTTTCATTTGCTCATCATAATTATTATATTTGGAGATATATAGACTACATACATGTACATACATTTCTATAATACTTCCTAGGAAGTTTCTACATCTGTATTCGATATAATTAGTTATGAGTTATTTGGATTTTTTGGAAAATAATTTGATATACATTAATGTATAATTTATATAAAAATTGAATTCTTGTCGGCCACATTTATCACATTTGTGACTAGTTTAACAGAATATGACGGGCAATAAAATGCAAAAAGTTTTTGTAGCATTCTTCTGAGTTAATAATTAGCTAGTGCTTTCCGTTAACCGCCGATATACATGAAATTGTGTCGTTTTTTTTGATGAAAAAGTTTTGAGAAAATTTGGTTTTGCAAAAATAACAAAAACCATAAGTTTTAAATAATGTTTTTGTGTTTGTAATTTTTAATACAACCGCAGGTTTTTCTGGAAGTTCAACCGCTCGGATCTGACCAACACGCAAAAAATATTGCAATTTTTAGCAACCAAGTTTCTAACGTTCTAGCTAATATAATAAAATCACGTTTATTTGGCTGATTACCACTTAATGGTCTCCATCGGTTAAAATTACGTTTTTTCAACATGAAAATTACAAAAAATATGTCTTTTCACTAATAAAAAACATGTTTTTAATTCTCATAAAGTAACCCGAAAACAGCTTTTTTTGTTTAATCACGCTCAAAATCATGGAGTTTTAATGACGTTGGCGTCGATTCAGCTCCGACTTGTTCCGGCATCATTTGCCTTTGCCCACAATTTATGAAATTTACTTTCGATATTATGTCGGAATATTTAAACTGTCGGAAGCGGCACTTCCGCGTGGAACACTGATTCATTTCGCCTATACATGACAACAACCGAAATTAATGTAAAGGGGAAATTAGTGACAGGATTATTTACTGGTTGATAATCATTTTGTGAATTTTGTGAAAATAATCTGACGAGACTGTGTACGGAAATGGATGACGATGTAGATTACAGTATCATTATCGTAATGCTAATAAACCGGACTCGCGGTACATCAATTGATCCGTCATTGTCAAGCTTTCGGAAAGCATCTTTTTTTGAGCTTACCAATATCGACAATTTATCTACAAGAGTGGATACATAAATTCGAAAGCTATAAAAGTTTGATTTGTTACAGTCTATAATATAGACTCTATATCAACCATTAGTATTAAATATGAATAAATGAGAATTTGAAGGAACGGAAACTTGCCGAACTGTAGTTTTGCCGATTTTTTTTTTTACTTCTTAGTTTTTCGATTATTGGGGATAATTTGGGGGAGATTTTTTGTCTGATTCTGCAAATTACATTCTATTTTCACTTGTTATTATTTATATGTTGTATGAAATAACTTTACGTTAGAGCTTCTGGGTTCAATTCGTGGTCTTGTCCAATTTTTTTAAACAAAAATGACCACTTTCTTCGGCATGAATATACGGTAAGGAAAAGGCATAACTACCGGTATATTATATACCGGTAGTTATGCCTTTACCTTGAAAAAAGTGTGACGAGTCCAAGACTTGAACCGAGCACCTTAACATTAAGATTATAATTTATTTAACAAGTAATTTAAATAAAGTATAAATATTATATACACCTGGTTTGAAGTGTTGATCTGATCTTTTGAATACGAATCTATTGATTTTAAAGTTTAAAAAGTAACTTGAAAAAATAAAAGCAATTGTCCTCAGAATTAACCAACGATCTGACGTAGCCGTGAAACGGAAATGGCTGACGATGTAAATTACCATTACGATAATGATACTAAACAGTACTGGCGCTCTCTTTATGAATTAATCAGTCATTGTCAGCATTGCGGAAATCATGTTTTCCGCAAAAAGTTGAGTACGTTATGGATTATGCGCGTGGCCCGCTTGGGACACAGTCGATGCTGAAAGTCGCCCATCTCAGAGAGTCAAGGCCAGGAAGCCATAATACTGATAAATTTTACCTTTTCATTTGGCCCTTCTTCTTTCGTTAAAAAATGTCAGAATTATTCGACCTGTCATAATCGAACTATGTCATCTGATAGATGAAGTAATATTCTTTACGTTTCAGACGCTTATGTTCCCTGTCACGCGAAATTTGATAATGTACGGGTGTATTATAAAGACCGTAAACGTAAAAAAGAAAAGGGAATATGAAAGGAAAACGAAAAAAAAGAAATATGTTCAGATGTCTGTAAGGTCCATGCAAACAAAGCGGGTCTTACAACAATAACCTTATAACTAGGGATTTTGAGCTGAATTTAGAAGTACTGATTTTTTGTGGTTATAAGTGGTAATCGACTACGGCGCACCTAATGGTGAAGCTTAAAAGTGTCATCTACCAACCGGTTAGAAATCAACCACAGAAAAACCTGAAAAATCATGTTTTTTCGCTTTCCTGAATCATAATTATCATTTCTCGAATCAAGGATCTACATTGAAAGAGCACAGAATTTAAGTTCTTGAGGACGAAATTTGTATTGTTTGGCTAAGATAATTAATTTTAATTATTAATTTTTTTAACTATTAATTTTTATTAAATATCAGTATCATCTTGAGCGTATAATTGATTTGTGAGCCAAACCAACCATGTGGTTCAAAAGATATACCATTGATGATAATTGTGCCAAAAAGAGGATTATTTTCAAGGGTAATGGTTAAAAGGAGAATACTACCGTACTTTTTTTTCAAGCACATGGCCGAAAGTAAAGATATTTCAAAGTTCTTCCTATGTGTATTTGGGCGATTAATAATTCCCATTGGCCGCCTATATATGCATTATGTTTGACTTTTTATGCTTAGTGGGAAAGTCTGGTGGTTGAAGTGGGAGATTTGTCGGCCCTCGTCTTGTTCTACAAGTGATCTCAATTAAATAATAAATGTCATTGCAACTTTTTGATCCCTCCATTTCACGTTTTTTTTCTCGGGCATTTTTCAAGTAGTTTTCGAAGGTGCATGCCGAAAGGTGTGTGAACATTACCGACACTGATTCTTCTGTCGAAGTGGGAAAATACATGTGGAAAAATACCTTCAAAATTAGGCTTCCATTCAATAAACACATCTGTTGGGTGCCCACAACGGAGAAAACAAAATCTAGAATTTCTTGACTCAGAATGGTGAAAATGCTTTCTAGCGCCACAATATGTCTGTTAATTATTTCATTTATCTAAAAATCGTGATCTACGGGTCGAACTATATTAAATATCGAAGTAAAAAAAACTATTTTTCCTGTGGAAAAAATTCTTATCTCGAACTAGAATGTACGAAAGAAAAAACTTCGGGAATTCATGTGAGTCGCTGAGTAGTCTTGTCATGTTGCCTGTCTTAATAAAACCAGCGCCAACCAAGCTTAAAAAAATACGTTTTTGGCCCAAATGGCCCGTCCCAATCAGCTCCCGACCGCACATTCAACCGCCTGGTGCTCAAAATTGTTAACCGCGCTAGCGAAAACATTGTCCCCACCGATTCCCTTCTTAAGATTGAGCTTCTTTTAACAAACCTTTTAACTACCAAAAAACAATATTATTTTAACGGTTGGTTCACACTTTGCCCGAACAATGTTGAATGGTATTGACGTATTATTAATAAGCACCTATTTAGGATTTTTTTCTTTATTATTAATTGCAACCGACTGAAACGAGATTGTGAGGACAAAGCCTACCTTGTTCTGTCCCCAGAACCGCAAATCGGTCACGAAACTGAATAGCGCAAATTTTTAGAAATTAATTATTGACGCATTTTTTTTGTACGGATTTGATAGATTTTTGTTTTTTGCGTTAATTTGCAATATGATTTGTATTAAGTAGCTACAATTTGTTCTTCCATCCCTCTCAGCTCGCACACTTGACACATTCAACGCATTTTGTATTTTAAATCGATTTCAACTTCAAGTTTGTTTTATAGAAAAAGGGGGACCAAATTTATTTCTAACATCGCGGAAAGTACGTATAGTCCATGTGCCCATTTTTTCTGTTTTTGGTTCACGAAAAAAGTCACAGCCAAAAAGGCGGATAGGCGTGAAAGAGCCCCAAATCTTCTGAGTCAAAACTACGGTAAAATTTACACTGATTTTTTTTTCAGATTTTTTTAAGTGACTGAAAAGAGAGTAGAGCCCAAAGACGATATATAAATTTGTTATGATTGTACTTGTTAATCATATAATATGATTCATATTAAAACATCAAAATTTTAGGTCGATGGCAATGGATTTTCATCTCCGCCTTTAGCAGATCCGCAAATGATGCAAGCCTACGCTTACAGGTAATTTTCAATACAATAACGAATTAATCTTTTTGTATTTCATTTTAGAATTCGCTATTAGTGTGTACTTAAAGTGTATATTAAAATGTACTTCAAATTAAAAATTATAATTTAATAACGTTGAAAAAGACGTTGACCACATAACGTTGAACAGCCTTTTTAAAATATAAAAAAAGAATCTGAAAAAAACAACAAAATCCACTGAATTCATCGGGTAACTTTCTTTTTTGTGAAACAATGCATTTAATGGTAGAGTTAATTGCATATCTAGCACGTCGATTCTTGTCATGTATGACCTTTTCAATTACTCGGTGGAAAAACAGCGTCCAAATATATACATCAATTTGCATTTTGAGTCTAATATAAATATCTATTGTAAAACTACAAAACAATTTTTCATTGACTATTGACACCTACAAGTCAATTAAATAGCTGAAATTATACGCAAAAAAGCTTGTTATGTTCTTTTTTCTGTCGGCTACGAAATATTTTTTTGTATTCGACTTGAGGCGTTAAAATTAGCTTTATTGATTTGATTTTTCCACTTGCTAGCAAATACAAAAATTAGTGATATTTTAATTGAGCAAAAATATTAAGCAAATTATTATATGGGGCTTCTTTAGGGTGAAAATTAATACTAAATGTAAAAGGAAATAATAACAAGTTAAAATAAAAACTGCTCAACTATTACTGGTCTGGGTAACAAGTTTGTCACTAAGCTGAACGGGACTCGTCGTATATTGAGTTGAGCGACTCGTCAATGGGTAGGTAAACCGCCTGGGAAATCGAAATTTTAAAAAATGCTCCAAAAACTCTGAAAATTTTATACGGGGCATATTTTGGCCCATTGACAATGGGGTTCGTCACTAAGCCGCTATTGCGAAATTTTAAATCTAATAGATTTTCTTCAAAAAAATAATTTAGCGTTAAGTGACCAACGAAATTTCAGCTTTTCACGTAGCTGTGTGAAAACAATAATTTGAAAAAAGATTTTGAGGGGCACCGTTTGAATCGGTCTCTTTTCTTTTGAGATGAAAGGTTAAGCCGCCGAAATTTTACTATTTTGAGCATTGTCATTGGCTTGAAATGGAGAAATTTCGGCGGGTTACCCTTTCGCCACAAAATAAAGAAAACCGATTCAGACGGTGCCGATAAAACCTAGAGACCGTATGAAAGTTCCAAAAAATGACAAATTCTAGAGAAAATTGTATATAATATACAAGCACAATTTACCCCTGTCGTTCTAAACGTATATGTCGAGTTCTAAATTTAAACCCAAAAAACCTTAGTGCAAAAAAGATGACTTGACCTTATAACGGTCACACCTTGCGACCATATAACCAGACCTCCCTGTATATTATTTGTCACAATCCGGGTTAAAGCAATTTAAATTTTATAAAATTCGTAAATTTTCAAATTTCATTTATTCAAACATTATTGTTAACGAGCCACCGTTTGTGAAACATTTGTTTTGACCTTGATTTTAGAAGAAGTATAATTTTGAGTTAGACTTAAAAGGCCAACATGGCGCACACAATGTAATTACGATCCGTGACAAAGACATTACTTGACTTCCTGTGTAAACGCACAACAAAAAAAGAAATATGCATAATTGTTAAAAATGTTTAACAGTTTTATGTTGCAAGTGCAACATATAAACATTGCCTCGCATGTTGTTTTTGCCTCGCATAACTGCCTTCATCAAATGAGCAGTAACTGATGATTAGCGTCGACGTGAAAGACATTTTAATTTTATTGATTTTTACAATCAAACTATCCATGTACGACAAGGTTTTCATTGTTTTTTATTTTCTTCCAAGGTCAAAACATTACCGTGGCCGGAATTTTACGGACTTCGGAAATACAATATTTGTTCGTTTAACCGTGAGGTAACAGGTCGGTATCATTTTTAACGCGATATTGGTATCACCGCAACAGTCACAGCTGTTCTACACGGTATTTTTTTCAAAATTTGTAAAACATAATATGTTTTGTCGATAAAAAAAGAAATTTGTCGACGGAAATATACACTATTAAGCCACCCTTATAACGCGTTATTAGAGCAGTTCTCTCATTTTTTTTTTCTGAAAATTCTACAGGGTGTACATTTTGGGTTAGGTAGCCATTGCATAATTATACGGACTAACTCTCCAGCCTAAAATCATATTTATGCATTATTTAAGAACAGCCCTAACCAGTTATCTTAACAAATTTGGGTTATCTTAACACTGTATAGCAATTTCCAATTATCGAGCCAAACGCCTTACCCAATTATATTTTACCAAAATTATCTTAAACTTTTTGAACACTTTGGTGTTAATGTAATTTGTTATTTATTATTTTGACTTAAATTAAGAACTTTGTTTAAGAAAAATAAAAAATTCAAATAAAATATTCAAATTTAGATATGGAACGGCAGCTAGAATATCAACTAATGGACATCGCAAAAATGCGACGCGAGAAAACACTGCGCCATTGAAAAAGTGGCTTGAAGAACATATGCGCAATCCGTATCCCACAAAGGGGGAGAAAATTATGTTGGCGATCATATCCAAGTAAGTCCATTTATAAAAACCGAAAAATATTGTTGTATTAGTAAACTAAAAAAAATTCCATGTCTATTGACGTCTTTTTTACGTAGTATACTTGATAATCATACACGAAGTAAACTACGCAAAAAGACGCCAATAGACGGTTCTGGATTACCTAGATGATTTTTATTTTAGAATACTACTAAAACCAAATTTTCCAGGTAATCCATGCGGACGGCCTATATGATTTTATCATGTTCTTTGCCGCACTGACTTGTTCGTCATTGGCTGTAAAACCGTGATCCAACAGTCCGCACGGGGGTTTTTATGGGTAGCCCGCAGGAGTTAACTTGACAGCCTCGTCAGGAAGACTTTGTGGTCGATTCTCTTGTAGCAAAATAAAATAAAGATAATATACTTTTTACCAAAATAAAAATGAAGATAGTGAGAATCTCACCAACTTAACGCCCGTTACGTAAATAGACGACCCTTATAATAATAGCCTTATATCTCACTGTGAGATATAACGCCATTATGATAAGGGTCGTTTGTTTACGTAACGGGCGTTAAGTTGTTCTATGCACAGTATGTTTCGCTAGAAATAGCTTTAAAGCCAAATATTTTAAACGGGGAAGTTTATCATGTTTTTCTTATTATAATAATAATAATAATGATGACTAATTATTTTAATCGTCAAAATTTTCAAAGCCTTAAACACTAATATTTTGTTGCTAGCATGACGTTAACGCAAGTGTCAACATGGTTTGCAAATGCCCGACGGCGCCTAAAGAAGGAAAACCGAGTCACCTGGGAAAATCGTGGCGCTGACGAAAATGATATTGATGTCGACGATTCTAATGACGGTAACTAAACTAAAAACGATTTGATTGAGAAGAGAAGCTATAAGACGATTTAAAAATACGCATGTTAGATGAAACAGTACCAAATCTGAAACCTTAGTTTTTTTTAGGTTGGAGTAAAAACGAAATTGAATCAATTTAAGTGATTTTTCGGGAGCTAAAATTATCGAAATGGGGAAATTCCAAAAGCAAAAAGTATCTTCATTTTATTTTACGCCCCAAGACTGGGCCCAATTTTTGATTTTTGGACCATAATTTTTTTTTGAAGTAAAATTTGAAGTAAAAAATTCAAAAACGGGTACTTAACTCCCAAAAGAACGGTTTTTGGTGCAAAAAATGACTACATAATCAAAAAAAAAAATGGTTCGTATGAATTAAAAATCAAAAAACAGGCCTAGTCTGAGAACNTACGGTTATCTGTTGTTATTTTAATTTTAAAACAGAAAAATATTGACCATATTTGAAAACTCCAGATTTGTTGCTTATGATTTGGGAATTCATTGAGAAAAAATTGTTGTCATTTTGACAAATTTCCGACCATAATTTGGCACAAAAAATTTTTTTCTGGAAAAAAGCGACCCGTATTTGAGATTTTTTCAAAAACCGACCCGTATTTGAGGTTCAACCGACCCTTATTTGGCGCAATAATTTTTTTTTCGAAAAAAAGCGACCCTTATTTGGCTACTTCGACCCTTATTTGGCGATAGCGACCCTTATTTGAGGGGCCCTTATTTGGCGACCCCCCTGTACATATTTTTATGTAGTACATAATAAAAAAAATGGTAATAAAAGGAAGATACTTTTTATTTTTGAACTTTTTCTTTTTGAATTTTTCCATCCCGAAAAAATCAATTTCGCTTTTACTGCAACCTAAAAAGCTAGCTAAGCCATTTAGTACTATTATGGAAGTTAATTATTTAATTCTAATACAACTGTTTCTATATTTTTTACATTTAAAAAAATATTATTACAGTTTATTTTCATAATTTTATTTTATTTCTTTACATTTTTTTTATCCAATTTTTTAACGATTTTTTTGTATGATCTTTAATTTATTTTTCAACTTATGGCCTTTTCTACACTTCTATATTTTCGAGATTTACAAATATTGTTATTTTCAGATGATCCGAGTCTCTTGGTTCAAGAAAGTCGTCTGCATCAGTCTGGCGGCAGTGGTCAATCCCCAATCCGTGAGCGTTCCTCGGCCTCACCCCCGTCTTCGTCAATTCCACCACAGGCGTTGACCGCCACCGCATTGTCCTCGGCTGCCTCGTCGAGCACCACACCAACAACACCACACGCAACAATGACCGCCGCGGCGACCACGGCGATTCGCCCGTTTCTGAATGGGCTTCCACAGACCCCTACCAGTCTTAACTTTTCATCCTATCAGTCCCTCCTGGCGCAGCAAATACGCCATTCCGAAAATTTACGCGAGCTTCAAGCGCGCGCCACCGAGCGCCGCATTTGGAGTGTTGCCGAAGAAATCGAAAAAAAGAATAAACATCCGAAAACCTCCGAAAATTCCGATTGATATATTTTCTTTTTTTATTTAAAATGATCTTATTCTGATTTTTTCTTTCCTTTTGAACCAACCAACCGGTAAGACTCGTCACGTCAGAAGTCCAGATTTGATGACATGTGCCATGGAACTCTCCATAGGCCGTGTCTAATAGTCCCAATTAATCTCTCATTTCCCAAATTATGGGCTGAATTTTAATAATTACGTGGAATTATTAGACATGGCTTTGCTGGCTCGGCTACGTCGAAAAGTGATCCCATACATGACGAGTTTTACTCAATTAACCAGTATTACTACAGTCTCTGCACCAATTTTAAAAAAACCTTTTCAAGAAATTTGTATTGCGTCTATTCGGTACATTTTTTGAAATTATTGCCGTATCATTTTGTTTTAAACTTTTACCAACAATATGGCTATTCCAAACAAGGCTATTTTTTTATATCCATAAGCGTCCCGAATCGGAGTAGTCACAGGAACAGAAATAAAACTGCACCGACTACAGACATACAAATGGTTGATTAAAAAACACAAGACAAAAACAACTGAAATTATCATGTCTTCACGAGGCTGAAATTTCTTCAATTATCATAACAAAATTAAATGGTATAAATGTGTATCATATATTATGAGTTCATTTTTGGTTATTCTCTTTCTCTGACGTACTGTACTTAATTTACAATTGTGAAAAAATACAAAGAAGCTCAATGTAGATTGTATAAAACAATTTGTCAAAAAATTGAGTCTGAAGCCGTTTTTACATGCATTTTTAAAGCGTTTGCGTCAATTTGAGATTTGGACTAAATTTAAGTTTACTTGACTTAATTTAAGTTAACTTGCCTTAATTTTCTCACTTCTGAAATTTAGATGCCAAACTCGGACTTTTTCCAGTTTTCGGGGAAGGAAGGAACTAATAATTCCTATAATAGGCCGTGTCTAATAATTACAATAATTCATTAATATCAAACACAAATTTGGGGTTTTCGATATTATTACAGGTTTAGTCTCATGAAAGTCGGCTAAACGTTTCTAGTATTCCGTGTTGGCATATTTTAAAACGATATAAAGACCATATTTTCCTTTTTATTTTGAACTGGGGTGCCCCTCCTTTCTCCCCTCTTTATAAATGCGCCTCTACGTAAATAATTATACGATACGTAAAGAATAATGTATACGTTTTAACTAACTTCAATTTTTTGGTCTTCATATCATTTTAAAATATGCCGACACGGAATACTAGAAACGTTTAGCCGATTTTCATGAGGCTAAACCTGTAGTATCATCTCAAATTTGTGTTTGATATTAATGAATTATTGTAATTATTAGACACGGCCTCGTTGACTCAATACATGTTTTTTGGTTTACACTTTTAAAAATGTATAATACAACTTCAGACTCATACGGATTTGTTTCACTCTCAAATACTATCGCTATTTTTTTTCTAAAAATTTTTAAACTAAAAGTAAAGAACCATGTTAGTTTGATAAAAATTATATTGATATCAATATGATAAAATGGTACTTTCTTAAAAATAATGGCCCATTAATACAATGTTTACAGCTGATAAGTATAAATTATACTGTAGAATTAGTCTTAAACTAGTCTAAAAGCATAATTTTTGGATAACGTCCAATTTGGTACAACGTTGAAAAAAGTTTTCACGGGTTAAATACGTCCGGTGCTGATATTTTCCAGGAGTTTAGACCAATTTTCAGTAATCATTGGCCTTTTCCCATACTTTTGGCACAAAAAAGAGTTCAGGTACTTGCAGCACAATTTGGATTTAGTAGAAAATGAATAAAGTTAATAAACGGTAACGTATTTTTGGTAAAAGTGGAATTGGAATAAGGGTGAAAAAGAATAACGAAAAAGGGCGCCAAATTTTCTGGCCTTTTCAACCTTGGACCATTTACACGTACCTTTTAAGAATGTGTCGATAAAATATATATTTAAGGAGGGGTCCGTCGTGTTGTTTACAAACTTGACGTTTGGGAAAAACGTTTTTTTAGCACGTTATATTAAAACAATTGAATTGTTTTCTCTCTGTATCAATTAAACACCGCTTCCGGCATCCCATGGAAATATTTTTGATGGCATAGACTATGCCGCATAGTTCACAGCAACGATCGCGTATTGGATCTTGAACTTGACAAAAACGCTTGAATCAACGTTTGAATAACACCAACACCGTTGATTCTATGAATTTCCTTTTTTGACTGAAATGTTTGGAAAAATAAGGCGCAAAAAATGACCTGTCATTTTTTGCGTAATTGATCTAGAACAAAAAATATTTTGAAAAAACCTAAAAAATGGTTCAAAATTTCAAAAAATCAAACCTTTGCGACCTAAAAATTACATGAAAGAAAAAAGATATCAAAAAAATGACAGGTNATATGGCTATTCCAAACAAGGCTATTTTTTTATATCCATAAGCGTCCCGAATCGGAGTAGTCACAGGAACAGAAATAAAACTGCACCGACTACAGACATACAAATGGTTGATTAAAAAACACAAGACAAAAACAACTGAAATTATCATGTCTTCACGAGGCTGAAATTTCTTCAATTATCATAACAAAATTAAATGGTATAAATGTGTATCATATATTATGAGTTCATTTTTGGTTATTCTCTTTCTCTGACGTACTGTACTTAATTTACAATTGTGAAAAAAATACAAAGAAGCTCAATGTAGATTGTATAAAACAATTTGTCAAAAAATTGAGAGTCTGAAGCCGTTTTTACATGCATTTTTAAAAGCGTTTGCGCCAATTTGAGATTTGGACTAAATTTAAGTTAACTTGACTTAATTTTCTCACGTCTTAAATTTAGATGCCAAACTGGGACTTTTTCCAGTTTTCTGGGAAGGAAGGAACTATCAGGAAGGGTTTAATAATTCCTATAATAGGCCGTGTCTAATAATTACAATAATTCATTAATATCAAACACAAATTTGGGATTTTCGATATAATTTATTAGTATCATCTCAAATTTGTGTTTGATATTAATGAATTATTGTAATTATTAGACACGGCCTCGTTAATACATATTTTTTGGTTTACACTTTTAAAATTGTACAATACAACTTCAGACTCATACGGATTTGTTTCACTCTCAAATACTATCGCTATTTTTTATAATAATTTTTAAACTAAAAGTAAAGAACCATGTTAGTTTGATAAAAATTATATTTACTTAGTATATCAATATGATAAAATGGTACTTTCTTAAAAATAATGGCCCATTATTATTGGGAATACAATGTTTACAGCGGATAAGTATAAATTATACTGTATAATTAGTCTTAAAGGCTTAATTTTTCGATAACGTCCAATTTGGTACAACGTTGAAAAAAGTTTTCACGGGTTAACCCCCAACCAAAAATAATTAGCGGTACCCCAACCAAAAACAGGGACGTTTGTCCCTGTTTTGTATTTGATCTTCTGAGAGTCATCTCTGATCGTTCATAATTTACACTATAAGCAAATCGATGGTCCTAAATCGAATGGGCATACTTTCGGGAAATTTCCGGCCACCCTTGGACACTTTTTGGTCGATTTGACCACAAAAACATAACGGTTAACCGGACGACGTACGGGGTTAATTTTGGTTTCATTTTGTCAGAATTTTGCTATTTAACTCATTTAGGAAAAACATGTGAGAAAAAAATGTGTTTTTAATGCAATAATTGGAAAAAACCTGTTTTTGGCCGTTTACCAAGTTCAATTAATCGTTAATTACTCGTGATTAAAAAAATTGACAATCATTTTTTTGTGTTCTACGGATTCACAATCGCTTTTTCGATGTTGGATTTCACTGTCAATTCATTTATTAAAGCCGAACAACAAAAAAATACGTCTTTTAGATGGAGTAGGGACAAACGTCCCTGTTTTTTGGTTGGGGGTTAAATACGTCCGGTTCTGATATTTTCCAGGAGTTTAGACCAATTTTCAGTAATCATTGGCCTTTTCCCATACTTTTGACACAAAAAAGAGTTCAGGTACTTGCAGCACAATTTGGATTTAGTAGAAAATGAATGAAGTTAATAAATGGTAACGTATTTTTGGTAAAAGTAGAATTGGTATAAGGGTGAAAAAGAATAACGAAAAAGGGCGCCAAATTTTCTGGCCTTTTCAACCTTGGACCATTTACACGTACCTTTTAAGAATGTGTCGATAAAATATATATTTAAAAAAAAACTATTTTTATCAAAAACTCTCAAACATCAAACTCAAAGAATTATAATTTTTTCGATAATTTTTGGGGTCTGCCAAACTGGCCCAAACCCTTCCTACTTTTTAATTATAATTATTATAATGCGTATCGAAAAAGATTCTCTAGCGTCTAGATAAAATCTTATACACAGCCTTTCACGTGAATTCCAGTCGTTTTTTTTTCGTATTTTCTAGATGGCAGATTCCATTTTTTTTGCATAAAAATATATTTTTGAAACTCATATCTAGAATGCAGATGTATGATGCGTAGAGCATGAATAAAATATGAAAATGGACACAAGTTTAACCGCCGGATAACATTTCTCGAGTACAGAAGTATATATTTACAGCCGGTATAAATTATTTTTTGAAAGCGTTTTAAATTTAGGAAACCTAAGGACCATTGAACCCATCATGTATCTAATAAATTATTATCCCAAAAAAAAAACTATTAAAATCTGACCCACAATTTAGGAATTGGGAGACTAATTGGAATTATTAGTCGCGACCTGACGACTTAGTAGCGCCAAATGCGGACTACAGATTCTTTACAATTTTACGTATTTCACAATAGTTTATTTTAATCCAAGTTTAGTGAATTTGGATAGTTAGATAAACACATGTGACATGTCTGTCTACTTTCTACATTTAAGGGAAAACAATGTGTAACTGTCCACTTATCTCCGTGTATTAGCAGGCCAGTTAAAAAAATACGACATTCAATGTTGCAACATGTTGTTTTGTTAAATCTGTCGAACTAGAGTGACGCAAAAGAGGTCTCAGTTTTTAACCAACGACGCAAATTAAGCGGACAGTTACACGCGCCTGTTTTCCCTACCAACAACAAACTGATTCAAACTGTATGGGCGTATAGACCGTAAAAGTTGCTTTCGACTTTTTTTAGTGCTTGATTATAAAGATATTTTGAAACACGGTTTTCTCAACTTTGCGATACAAAAGAAGCATCGCATTCTTGGACCCCAAGACGGCTTCTGAAACAAGATGGTAGAACAAGATGTGCGTCCCAAACACTCGCATCAGTAGCCCTTTACGAAAACTTTGTTTTATATGGCAACATGGCGAACAATGCGCATATATTAACAACGTAACTCATGTGAACACAAATGTTATTCAATCATACGATTCAATACGCATTTTTAAACAAAAAAGAAATATTAAATGGTCGTGTTGGTGTTTTGTACAATGATCGCAACATAAAACGAACGGTATTTATGCTTTAAACTTAAGTTATGATTTTCTTTATTCATCAAAAGATTCACAAAGAAATTAATTTAGTAATTATTAGACTTGTTGAATAATGTTATAAAGTATTTTTTAGATCAAAGTGTATGATTCTTATTGATCATTTATGATGAATCATCCGTTCGGGACTCTCATTACCGGTAACCGGTAAGTTAATCGTAAGTTTAGCTCAAATAGGTTCAAACAAGCCTTTTATTTGACTACAAGCACGCCCGAAAGTAAAAATGTGGGAGCGCAACAGTTAAGAAATTTTGAAGTTATAAACCTCTGTTTTTTGGATTCAAATTATATTTCAAGTTGTTCCAAGTTGAGTCTTTTTATAACAACAAACCTAAAACGCCTTAAAATAAAACAATTGGTAGCTAAAATCAAATTAAGCAAGTGATTTTTTTTCTGGTAATAAATCTGTCACCACCATCCATATTAGAAACAAATAAACGATGCAATTTCTAATTTGTCAACTAAAGTAATAATCGCGAAAATAAAACTACTTTGTCTTCGATTTTGATATTAAAAAATTAATATTCGACAATTTGCGTTTGTGCGAATAGAGAAATTAAAAAAGTAATTTTAATTTTCCAAGTGTGGAAGGTATAAATTAAAATTTATATAAAATATACAAATTGTTCAAGATGCAACCTTTCTCAGTAGCTTACTTATAATATTGGAATTTCCAATTAATTCGAATTATTTATTGAATTTTCTGCCATAAAACAAAAAAACATTTTTACCGCTTTTATGTCCATAGGACCGCCACCTGATATTTCTGCACGTATCTCAAATCGATTAAATTTTGTCAATTCGGCAAATTTACTAGTCAAAATTTTAACGCATGGTATACGCATGAGGTCGGGTTAGAGCAGTTGCTTTTCGGAGAAAATTTGCTCAATTGACAGCATATGTTAACCAACTACGCACCTCGTTGGTTCACCGTTAAATGTCAACCATAAACCGGTAATAAGTTAACTCAAAAAATATCGGTCTTTCTGATCCGAGACCGCATAATTTGGAAAGGAAATCGTTTATTTTTTTTCTACAGGGTGAAGGAATATAGATGCTAATCCGCTTTTGGTTCGCGAGTACGCTGAACGAATATAACTCACCAAAAAATGGATTAGCATCTATATTCCCTCACCTTGTATCTTCCAGTCTAAACTTTAGAGTGTACAGTTCCAGTCTAAAAGTTTAGACTCTAAACCATTAAAATTCAAAACCCAGTTTGAAATTCAGTTCTGACAGCTTAGTTAAAGGGCACTCGGTTGAAAAGAGCGCAGGGACTGTACTCTGTCAAGCATTTAATAGCAATTTAGATATTCCTTTGTCTTCCATTTTGATCTTTAGAGAAGAAAAAAAACTCTTGATGTTAGACTAGCGGGATTAAAAAAGTAATTTTAATTCGGCGACAATTAAAAGCACATAAATTTTGATTCACATTTCACAGTTCGACACACTCAATCCCATATGTGCGGGAAATTAAGTCGGGTAAAAACACTTGCAGGAGTTTAACTGTCATCTTATTAGACTTAATAAAACGAAGGCAAAGTCTTCTTTGTCGACTCAAACGAAGTAAATCTAAAGTTCCCCGGTGAGGATTATTTACTCTCGATTACTTCAGCTTCCCTAATCGACGCGACGATACTGTGCGATTAAGCATTTTAACTCTATTAATTTATACATTTTGCTCTACACACGTCTGTTAACTTAACATATTTTAAAGATGATCAACTTTCAATTTTCGGATTTTGATTTTAGTCTTTTTTTTGCTCTCTTTTTCCTTGCGACTTAGACGAAGACAGGTGAGTTAATCGAAAAGAAACATCATCGGCAGCCATTTACCAAGATTATGGTTTACTGCTGTACGGTGTAGCTATATTTACATCATATGCCGATTCATACCAATGATAAATAAAATCAAAAACTCAAGTTCAAAGAAATCAATTTCATCGTGCTTCTAACTACGATTTGCGTGTACATATTGTTTGTTTTCTTTGTTTTACTTTTATGATTATACCGGTTGAGTTTCATGAAAAACGGCCGAGCGTTTCTTCTGTAGTATACCGTCTCGGCATATTTTAAGATGATATAAAGACCAAATTTCCCCTTTTTATTTGGAACTAGGGTGCCCCTCTTTTTAAATGACGCAAAATGACACGGTATACAGTATACTAGAAACACTCGGCCGATTTTCGTGAAACTCAATCGGTAGCCATTACTTCCACAAGGGAAGTTCCCATAAAGGCCGCTTTTTTACTCAAAAAAGGGATGGTCCTATAACGGACGCTATTTTTATGATGTAGTTTGGGGTTGACAATTCCATAAGCGCGCGTTTTCCAGATATTGTTGGTCTCACCTGGCTGATTTGAGTGAAAAATAAATATACCCTCCGTTTTATCAACATAAACATGTAATATTTTTTTTGAAAAGTTGCAGACCTGTATATTTAATAAAAGCTATCGAACCAAAACTTCTAAAAATTTTAAATTAAAAACAATGAAACCCAGGATAATTACCGCAAGAGGCGCAGTTTGATAATTTGTTTTTTGAGTCCGAAAATGCCAAAAACCAAAACATGCGGAAAAATAAACCTGGGTGTGTCCGGAATATCATAAGTTTATGATTTATTTAGTTGGCAGTGTTTGAATTGTTGAATTATTAAATAATATATATCGTGCAATTTCGCCATATGTTGTGTCAAGATATCGAAATTCGTCCATCGTTCGATTAGTTTTGTCAATGAAGGGAATAAATCGTGCAAACAAATGAATGGCCAAATTATTATGCCAATTCCACTTGGTTCCATATATCAGATACACTTCTTCCCAGTTGGGCCTACACACATACTGTATTTCAACAAAACATAAAAAAATCGTCACTTCCGGTCACCGGAAGTGAAGTACTTACTGATAAAAATGGCAAAAAAATTGTAAATTATATTACCCAAAATAAAAATGGCTGCGATTACAACATTTTTATTTTGGTCATAATTAAAGTACTCTAATACTTATTAGAGTAAGTATTTACATTTATTTAATAACCTACAATTAAGTGCACGTCCGTGACTCACGGCACAAGAAAATGTACCATTACTACGGTATATAGGCAAAATGTATAACATATGTTAACCTTATAAGGTTACATTACAACTAACCTCAAAAGAGTTTTCTTTTCGACGTGAATTTTGTCGGGGAATAAATGCCAGAGTGACCAAGGAACAAAACAGGAATGGTGACTCCAAACTTGGTCGTCAAATGTTTTATACTCCCAGTACCATCGTTTCAAATACCACGATTTATTTGAAGCCAATATTATCGTATTTGCTAACGCATCATAATTCTCTTCGCCAAGCACCATTTCATTCGTTCTCTGTGGATTTAATGACTGAAATTGGTTTGAAATTTTGTGACTTGCGGCAAACACGTTTTTATACCCCATATAGGATGGGCCATACTGTATTTTATTCCACATGGAAACCCGCCATACGTTCTTGCGTAAAAAACCGAAATTTTTCGACACAAAGATTACGAGTTTGGAAAAAAAAAACACGTTTTGGCGCTAGAGAGATTATTTACCGTAAAAGGCCTTTACGAGTAAAATATGGGTTCAAGCGCCAACACTTGTTCGCTCTTTCACATTTTTTTTTCAAATTCGTGATCTACGGGAAACACTACATCATACATGTATACCGTACATGTACGTTACTGATCAAGACATGTCCGTATCTAGAAAATAGCCAGAAAGTCTAAAAGCGAGTTTTCATTGCGGTATCAGACTAGCCAATCGTCGCCATGACAAAAAAAAAACAATAAGTTTTTCCCGTTTAACACCACATCACTTTGGACCCAAAAACAAGCTACTTTTTTACATTTAAATCTACAAATTGGAACTTATAAGCACATACCTTGAGAAATACGACATCATCATCAACATAGATTCCGCCAATTTGAAGTAATATTTGAAGTCTGGCAACATCTGATTTGTGTTCAATCGTTGCTAGTTGTTTGCCCCAAATTGATTCCGGCGGGGAGCGTTTTACAACTCGTAATGTTTGGCCGGCGGCCTCTTTGAAGCTATTCCAGAGTTTATCACTTGGGGCGCAGTTTGTATGGAAAAGAATTGAGGCGGGCTTTTGAACTTGAAGGCAAGACATTAATCCTAAATACTGGTGCATTTCAATTTTTCGGCACCCGAACCAAATGTAATGGACGATATTCGGAATTGGCAAAGTGTCGGTGAGTTGAATAGATTTATACACCTTGTCAAGATCATCATCACCATGCGCCAGAAGCAGGGTTCAAATTCAAATTATCATTTGTTCGCTTCGTAACCATTTATTAAACCAGTTTATGGTGTACCTGGGCTTGATTCCGGTTGACGTTATACGGACGTTTTTTCGCGAAAATTCCAAAAGTAGTGTTTGTAATGTAAAATCCGTGGCATTTCCTCGAAAAACTTATTTTTCAAAAATCACGGTCTCGTTTTTGCCTGCCCAAAAAGCCTGACTAGAATATGTACATTTCCGTAAAAAAAAACACAACTTTGAAAATTTTGAAGCCCCAAATAAACGCGACGACTGGCTCGAGGTTTCTTAGTATACGAAAATCTCAAAACGTCTTGAATAACTGCTTGATACAATTTGTTATCTTTAGAAAAAATATAGTATTATTATTAAAATACTAGAGGACTTTGTTTGAACCCTAATCAGAAGTCTGACATTTTCTGTGCTAATCTCGTTTGAAATTTCAAGCTCGTTGAAGTACGGACTACTCGATGAAAGAAAAAGGCCAACGTCGTCTGGAAGTCTATTGTACAGCTCGGATTCAATTAATTCACTCAACCTCAAAATCCCGGCTGAGTTTACCTTCTCATCTAACGTCTTCTTCTCTTTTGCATATTGTTGAAAGTTAACTGGGCCCTAGATTAAACATTTGGTCACATCAATAACTATAATACATAGAAAATAGAGATTTTCGCCATAAAAAAAACTATCATAGAAAATGCAAAAACTCGAAGATGTAATTTACACATGGACCATGGTCCATGGTGCATCTTAAACGGGCAACACATTTTTTTTTGAAAACCTGTTAATGTATGAATATAAGAATATTTTATGATTTTCTTCAAAATTATTCCAACGAATTTATTTCTGAAATTTATTAGTACTTATCACACAATTCCGAGCTCAAAACTACAAAAGCTGCAAATTGCCAACCAAAAAAAAACTTTTTTGATGAAACTCTTCAGAATTAGTTCTTCAGAAGTTTTTCGAAAAGAATGCGCTTGCTTCAAAGTCCAAATACATTTTTTTTTCAATTTATATAAAAAACACACCGAAACATGCATTTTTTTGCAAGAAAAGCTCATTAACCCTCATGAACCACTGCTACACAAATTGTGTAGTTGCGGACTTTAAATGGCTCTCATTTCTTATCCAGTTCGAAAATCCTCGGTTCGTTTTGACCAGGTAAATTAAGAGGTTAATTGCGATTTACAAAACTACCACACATGAATTTTGGAGAAGTCGAAGTTTTCTGAATTGAGCTCGCAAAAACACCCCTTTCACCACTTTTTGCGAAAAAAACGTAAAAATTTTAGTAAAACGCCTCCTAGCGGCTAAGTAGGGTAAGCTTGCTAGAAACATAGGAAGGACCAAAAATTGGTAGGTTCAATACCTTCAACCTGTTGGGTGTGTTAAACTTTTAAAATAAATATTTAAGAAATTATGAGTGAAAATATATGGCTCGTTTGGAATGGATTTTTAAAACAAATACATGTATAGACGAAATCNGATAAATAAATAATCAAGCTAAGCAAGTTTAGTTAACCGTATCCCATTATTAAAAAGATCTAAAATGTTGTCACGTTTGAATTTTACGGTGGTTTGAAAAAATAATCGGGGTGAAAGTTATAGATTTATGACTCACCCCGGCTTTTAGAATTGAAACGTCTTTAAGATTAGGGCCGACCGTTATCCCCATGTCTCGCTTTGCCAGTATATCTCTCAATTCCTCCTCTGTCAAAACGGGGCCATATTTCGGGTGTAACTTGGGAGAAATAATCGGTTTTGATGAGCCCAAAGGTACCGACTCGGATGAGGAATGCTCCATAGATTTTATGATTTCATTGATAAGATTTTTCTCTTCAATTTCGGCTCCTTGGAGAAGAACCTGGGTATCTTTAGTGAGAGTTTAAATAAATTGTTCAAATATTACAGTACCTTTCGGCCTCATATTTACGTTCGTCTACGAAATACCTACAATTATCATTTAGAATTTAAATACAGTCCTTAACCATTTATTAGACATTTTCGGTTCTCGAAAATAGCGTCCGATAAATGAGCATCGTCACAAAAGAGGTCATTTTTATTAGATTGACCCCATTTTTGCCAAAAAAGCGTCCGATAAATGAGTAAGCGTCCGATAAAGGGTTAGCGACTGTAGTGCATTCGTTTAAAAATATTTTGTAAAATCTGCTAGGTCAAAATTGGGTATTGAAACTTGGTCAGGGTTGTCGCTGGGATTAATTTTGATACACAGTTACACGTTTAAAACAGTAACCGCCGCCTAATTATTTCGGTATATTTTAACGTACGGTGCGTTACAAAATTTGAAATCAGATAGCCAGAATTTATGAGAGATTGAGACAAAAGTCATATTTTATTTCTAACACTGTCTTTAATCACCGACACCGCGTGATTTCCATCCCCATTGAAAGAATCTTCTATCAATCGATCCATATCGCTCTGAATTGAGGGTGGCGAGCTAAAGTCGAGTTCCGGAAGGCTCGAATTTTGA
>SCLG01000113.1:437048-449007 GCA_004367875.1 Oikopleura albicans
AAAAAAACTGACTTGACCTTAGTGCAAAAAAACTGACTTGACCTTATAACGGCACAAATGGCTGACCTTATAACCAACCCCGCCTGTACAATTATTATTTTAGCCTAGTTTGCAGCTTTTGTTGGCACAAACTGATTTGGGCGAATACAGAAAAAGGCGAAACCTGAAAAAGGGTTTGCCCTGAAATTTGACCCCGCCTAAGAGATCAAAAAGGGTATAAATACAATTTGGTCGTATAAAAATAGCCGCCCCTCTATAAATCGGATTTATCGAGAGGATGCGGACGTGGACATTTTTAATCAAATAAATCCCCTAATTGTTAAAACAAAAAATGGGAAGAATTAAATTACTCGTCTATGTATATTTGGTTTCAAAAACGGAGTTGCCCTAAGAAAAAGCTACCTATTATGTTGTTGAAGAACGGCAGAAGTATAGCCTAGGGCAATGTGCGGTTTTGCGCCATTTTGTGGACATATGCTCGAAGCCTGAGCGACAAAACTTGTACGCGCATTTGTCGCATTAAAAAGCTCGTCAGTTGGTGGCGCCGACCAAATTTGTTTCAGTTTTTCTTGATCCTTTTCCCAGTTGAAGCGATTCTCCATATTTTCGATGGCTTCGGCCAAAGCTCCCTCCTCCTTGTTTTCTTTCGTTTCGTCCGGATCGCATTCAGATTGGGCTAAATAACAACTGTTAAAATACTTATTTTAACTCTCTCTAGCCGATCAGGTAGTGTAATACCAAAATCGACTTTCATCGTTAATTCCAGTCACACAGACAACGGTTTTTATCAGACTATATGGTTGAAAAAATCAAACCACACATAAGCCCACGGAGCTGGGAAAAAATCAAAAAGACATGATTGTATAGAAAAAAAGTGTAAAAAGACATGATTTTAAGGATTTTTTTCCTAAAAAGCATGCTTCTCAAAAAACTCAAATTTGAGTTTTGCGATAGAATATTGCTAACCATGGATTTTACCCGATTCCGAACTTTCGGGTAATTGACTGGTGTTTTGTAGTAGGGTAAGTTTCATTTAGTAATTAACATAAAACCAACCTTTTCTATGTTTTATCTGGTATTCGTTGAGTTTAAGACGTTCCTTGAGTAATTGGTTAAATTGGCGCTTTGCTGTATCGACAATTTTATAAAATTCCTTCATATCTTTCTCCAATTTTAGTATTTTGGTTTCGAGTAACTTGATGGAATNTGTTTCAGTTTTTCTTGATCCTTTTCCCAGTTGAAGCGATTCTCCATATTTTCGATGGCTTCGGCCAAAGCTCCCTCCTCCTTGTTTTCTTTCGTTTCGTCCGGGTCGCATTCAGATTGGGCTAAATAACAACTGTTTTATTTTAACTCTCTCTAGCCGATCAGGTAGTGCACTACCAAAATCGAATTTCATCGTTAATTCCAGCCACACTGACAACTGTTTTTAACGGACTATAGTTTATGAATATTGAACGGAAACTACAAATGTAGTTAATTAACATATTATACATATTTATATAGTTAACAGGTTTGTGCTCTGGTTAGATTAGGAGAAATCGGGATCTGAAAAACAGATATTTTAGCCTAAATAATTTTGACCTTATAACCATCTGAAAAAATCAAACCACACATAAGCCCATGGAGCTGGGAAAAATTCAAAAAGACATGATTGTATAGAAAAAAAAAGTGTAAAAAGACATGATTTTAACGATTTTTTTCCTAAAAAGCATGCTCCTCAAAAACTCATTTGAGTTTTGTCATATAATATTGCTAACCATGGATTTTACCCGATTCCGAACTTTCGGGTAATTGACTGGTGTTTAGTACGGTAGGGTAAGTTTCATTTAGTAATTAACAGAAAACAAACCTTTTCTATGTTTTATCTGGTATTCGTTGAGTTTAAGACGTTCCTTGAGTAATTGGTTAAATTGGCGCTTTGCTGTATCGACAATTTTATAAAATTCCTTCATATCTTTCTCCAATTTTAGTATTTTGGTTTCGAGTAACTTTATGGAATCCTCGTCTTGCTTTTCGGTATTCTAAATCATACATATCATTCTCATTCAACAAATGTAACCAGATGAGATGTAATTGTATAAGAGACCTTATATTCAGCCGAGAATTTTAGTCTTATTTTATAATATTTAAAAAAAAGACATGATTAACGTCCAAGAGATGTGAAAATCGCTTTTGGACATCCAACCAAGAAAAGGTCTGTGTTTGATTTAGGTCTTTTATCTCATCTTGGTTGGACAGAATCTGATTTTTAATAACTTGTTTTGTTCACTAATTTCAAGGTCACGAAGCGTCGCGATTTGCCTATTTTTCACTTTTTCAGATATTGATCGAGTTCTAGGATTATTATTAAAATAGCTGTTGGCAATAGTTTGTACAGGGGGGTACAAGGTCTAAAAAACTGACTTGACCTTATCCCCTAAAAGCCTGTTTCTCAAAAAACTCACTTGACCTTGATGCAAAAAAATGACTTGACCTTATAACCAACCCCCTGTAAAAACAAATGTTATTTAAGGTTTAATTTTTAAACAATTTAAATATAATTATAACGTTTCTCATGTAGTCAAGTTTGTGAACAACGCTACTGTGGTATACTGAACCATCCAGGATAGGACATCCTTAATAAAATAATAACTTACTCGCAACGTTTCGTTCAATTTTGTAATTCTCTGTAGCATTGGCATTAACTTAGTCCAAGCAAACTGGTCGGTTTCAGAGTAGCCTAAAAAGCATCGTATTTCTTCGTGTCGATTTTGAAGAGTATCAAGACGTTGAACTAATCTTTCGCATAATTCTGCATTTGAACCTTTCATCCCGGTAATTATTTATCTAAAAAATACCACTTCTTTACACGGGGACTGCGTTAGGGTAAAAATTTTAATGGTTTGGCTGTAAGGTCAATGGCTTTAGCTGGCGAGTGAGTCCCTTAAATCTCTCTAAAACGATATATATGGCGACCATGTTTTAGCAAGCGTCAAGTTAACGCAGCCACAACTGTATGTTGTTATCTTTAAAAATTGTACCATTTGGGTTATGTATTAAAAATGAGCCTCAAGTTTCTAATCACGTGTTAACCCGGAGAATTTCCAATAATAACATACACATAACTTTCAAAAAAAAAACTTTACATTTTGGCCCCACATGAAGCAATAACTACAAAATTGAAAAACGAAAATAAATCCCGATACTATCAAGCGACAATATATAAGAATATATTTTAAGCATTTTTCGTGATTTTTGAATAAAATATTTGTTTTTAGCGTACAAATATTACATATAGCATTCAGTCTTCGATTCAAAAAGACATGATTTTATAGAAAAAAGTTTACAGACGGGCTGATTATAAGGTCAAGGTCTAAAAAACTGACTTGACCTTAATGCACTTTAAAAAAAACTGACTTGACCTTATAAGTTATAAACAACCTGAAATTTTTTATCCACAAAAATACCTTAGTGCTGGGAAAAAGTTCAAAAAGATATGATTGTATAGAAAAAAAGTGTAAAAAGACATGATTTCTATAGAAAAAAATGTGCCAGCGTGGGGAGGAGGGAGGTCATCATTCAAAAAAAAGACGTAAAAAGACATGATTTTAAAGATTTTTTTCCCAAAAAATCATGCTGCACAAAAAACTGACTTGACCTTAGTGCAAAAAACTGACTTCACCTTATAACGGTCCTTATGGCTGACCTTATAACGAAACCCTGTATGTGGGGTGCAGATTACGAATATTGTACATAACTTCCCAATACATATTTATTAGTTCATAGAACACCGTGCGTCATGAAGAAAGGATTCCAGTGTCATTATGTACATCAAAAGATATTAATATAATAGATATAAATTATATCATATATCCATATTATTATATCAATATTATATAATAATATCATTTCTTATTATATCATATAATATTATATTTTATATCCAGAAATTTCATGTGAAAACAATGAAGGTAAATCAAATTAAATTAAATCTTGGCCTCTTGTTGCCTTTTCTCGACAAATGTCTTGAGAAAGAATTCGCCAGCTTTGTACGAAGATCGAACTAACGGTCCGGACGGGACATATGCAAATCCAAGTTCAAGTCCAATTTTTTCCCACATGACGAATTTGTCTGGGTGAACATATTCCTCAACCTAAAAATCATTTTATGCCCAGGGCTTTTTTTCTTATTTGCCAAAATATTATTTTTTGGGGGAAAAGAGATTGCAAGAAAAAAACGTTTTTTGTCTTGAATTGAAAAACGGGATGTCCCGTTCAGTTGAATTTTTTTGTTTAAGTGTGATTCCAAAAATTAAATGTGTTACTGACAAAATAAGAGACTTGATAACTGCAAATTTTCCATAATGTTTTTCATTTAATAATTCGTCGAAACATTGCAAAATAAAATTGTAAAGTCCCATTATAAATTATCCTCTATAAATATAGAGGTGTTTTTGGTTATAAGGTCAAGGTCTGAAAACTGACTGGACCTTAAATGCAATTGGACAAATTAACCAACACAATTTTTTTTTGTTCTTCTTGAAAAGTTCTGGAGGTCTAAAAAAATTTAAAGAGACTTCAACAAAGTCTCTGTAGTCTATTTACTATACAATATATAATATACTATAAAGAACACGCCTTATAAATACGTCAACGGTCACTTAACCTTCATATGTCGTCTGGTAGGCTGCATATATTGTCCGAATGTAACACAGTCGACCCCGACATTTCGAAGATCCTTCATTGTCTGTAAAATTTCCTCGTCGCTTTCGCCCATTCCCAACATTAACGATGTTTTCGTCACAAGGGTAGATGGCCCACGTAATTTAGCTTCCTCTAGCGTTTTCATGGACTACGTTGATTATAATTAGATTTATGAAATAAAAGTTTTCTTCAAAAACTTATAAAATTATTTTAATCGCGATATGACCATTTTTGGTCGCGATATGACCATTTTTGGTCGCGATATAATCATTTTGTACTTTAACCCCCAAGAACGACCCCGGACGTTTGTCCGGCCCTGGGTGAAAAAACGCAATTTTCGAGTTGTTCGGCTTTGTTAAATGATTTAACATTGAAAACCAACATAGAATAATCGATTACAAAGTCGGATAGCAAATAAAAATACAAATTTTATATACATAATAAAAAGTAATTAGTCATTGATGGAACCTAGGAAACCTCAAAAAGGAGGTTATTTACAATTAATAGTTACCACGAGCATTTTTTTCTCTCTCATATTTTTCCAAAACTGTGAAGAAATCAAAGGTACACTATCCTGCAAAACATGAACCGCGTACGTCGCCTGGTTAACCGTTTGTGAATTTGTGGTTTAGTGGTCAAATTGACCAAAAAATGTCCAAGGGTGGTCGGAGAGCTTTCGAGCTTATGCTCATTCGATTCAGGAACATCGATTTGCTTATAGATGATATTTTAAATGACATTTTTCGTACGATTAGAGAGGATTAGAAGAAAGGCCGGACAAACGTCCGGCCCGGTGCTCAAGGATCGTGATTGGGGTTAACCGGTAATTATCGGTACTTCCGGTTTTGGCTTCAGTCTGAATTTTCAAAGAATTCAGCCCCAATATTTTCCCGCAACGTTCGTTTCAAAAAAAGTAATTCTTGCGATGGATTAAAAAAGCGACCTTTGCAATCGTTTCTTTTTGCGCAAAAAAGGTCTTTACTAGGGAAATAATTATATCATCGGCGAATCAGCCTTAGCTATTATGAGCGTTTTTCGGAGTACTCCCAGAAGAGATAACATTGTTAAAAATTTACAACTATTTCAAGAAATCCAGTTGTATGTGTGTGTGTATGTTTTAATATATATAAAATACCAGCTGAACTAAAAAAAAAATAAAAAATATAATATGACAATGAAAAAAATACCTGATCATATGTCGCCCGTGGGTCCCGCACAAATGAATTTAACCGGCGAACGGTCTCAACATTGTGGGCATAAACATCGAGGCCTGAATTCGCCACCAAATCAACAGCGTTTAAATCGCCGCGCCAATCGGGCACAAGACACTCCACCAGTAAGCTTGGGTTTTCTTTTTTAACTTGAATAACCGTTTCGGCAAAGTGACGTGCGCCGCCATCGGCCAAATCATCGCGGTCAACTGATGTCATAACGCTAGAAATCATCGGAGTTAGTTTGAATTCAGATCTTGAATCTCAGGAGTTAAGTGGATGACCCACTTTGCCCCTCAAAATAGAGATAGCAACATAAAATACTATGTGCATACTAGGTGCTGTAATTGAAAACCAGCTTTTTGTTTTTCTTTCTGTCGAGTTTACCCTCAAGACAGTTTCAAAAAAGTTAACAGAGTGGTTAAAAGTTTAAACTTAAAACTCAAACTGTTCTGAAAATTGAAAACTGTGTGGCAAATGGATTACAGCAAATGAATAACACATTTTTTATAAAAAAAATGACAAACTATTTTATCCGCAGAAGATGTAATTTGTCGACAAATTCGTTGAAGGGTATTTTGACGACCATTTTGGTCGCCAAATGGTGTTTTAAACAGGACTTGGCGGCAAAATTTATGGTCGCCAAAACTACCCACAAAATACAAGTTTTTTGTCGATTCTAAATTCATCTTTCTTCATACAGTCTGATAGAATTTAATTATGTAAAATTTGGCACATACATGTATCCAATGCCCCATGATTTTATTCGTCTGGCCGTATTGAGAGGTTCATCGGGATCTAAGGGTGGTGGAGCACGAGAAGTTTTGACTGAACAAAAACGACATCCCCTAGTACATGTGTCACCCATCAACATAATAGTAGCCGTCGCCGACCCTTCTCCGCCGCCCCAGCATTCACCAATGTTTGGACATCGAGCTTCCTTATACGAGATTAAAACGATTTTATGAAATACTCATGTACAATTCCAAGACACTTTGCGATTGGCAATCAAATCGTGCCAGAAATAATCATTTTGTCACGGAATCGGATTCATTTTTTATTGGGTGGCCCACATTTAGACTAGCTCTGTACTACACCCCTATCCCGGGGTCCACATGGCGGCGCGCGCGGCGCTACAGATATGTTAGAGAAGCTGATTTGTTAAAGTTCCCATTTTAATAAATATTTAGTTTCACCGCAGCGACATCTTGTGGACTTAAAGCATTAAGATAATCATCTATTAATTGGAAGTTTAGAAAGGATTTTGAGTTTGACGCGTTAAAAAAGACGTTTAAACCCCAAAACACATTATATATTTTTCAGCTAGAAAAGTCATGTAAAAAAGCGCACTTTACAACTCAAAATCCTTTCTAAACGCTCTACTAAGATGAGCTAAAATATATTCTGTAAGCTAGCTTATTTTATTCTGCTAACTTATTCTGAATAAGACTTACTAACTATTATACAAATATTAATCTCTTTCCTCACAGACGGTTGCTAAACCAGATTTTCGCAAGCCTGATTTGACTGTTTGAAATGAAGACCCACGCGGAATCTGAACTGTTAAAATGAAAGATAGAAAATGAAAAAATATTCATTTATAAATTATATGTACGAAATCGTCGCTTTGCTATAGATAAGCAGTTGTTTTCACCTCATCCACAATAACCAAAACAGTAATTTAGAGTTTTTTCTCAAAATTACATGTTCTTGTGACATATTTTAGCCTTCAGTATATACACTCCCCCCTCATGATAAGGGCGAGCTTGGCCCGCTTTCTCATAATAAGGGCCACTTTCTCATAATAAGGGCCAAAATAGGCACGTTTGTCTAATAAATGGGCATCTCCCATAATAGGGACCATTATCACTGAAAATATTTTTTTTACTCATAACAGGGGCCAAAATACTGTGTGAAGGGTGGACCTTATTATGAGAGATTTTAGTTTTTGTCTATTATTCATGCTACGTTTTTTTCTTTTTGGATCTTTTTGAACACGAATCATAATTACGCTTCAAAACGTTATTAACAAATTATAAAAAAGTAAGAAAAATACATGAAAAATTGAGTGAGTCCAGTTTCGATTTTTAAAATTTCCCAAAAAAATTGACTATGCATTGAGCCGTTAACCGTCCGGAACCCGGTTAACCGTCCAGTTTTGAAGAAATTTTAGTAGACGGTTAACGGCATATCCTGTGTAGTAGAAACCCCAATTTTAATCCCAAGTCATAACATTTAATGCTCAACCAGAATAATTATGAGACTCTCAAACTGGAGAGGTAATAAATAAGAAGTTATTTGGAAATGGGTATTAGATCAAACAACTTTAACTCCAAATTGTCAAAAGCGTCCTTCAGATATAGGCTATATGAAATAGGGATAATTACTAAACATTTTATACATTTGCTCCAAGTAAGATCTTCGTAGAATCCTAGTTATTATTTATTTCGCAGTTACGGTTTCGGAAAAGGCATCTCTAAAGCTGTGACATCTTGATATTGTAAATAATTAATTTTAATTACTTAAGTGTCACAAAACTATTTGACAATATTTGGAATTCTAAATTTATAAAATAATCCTAAATTAGTTAGTGGACATGGACTAGAGTAGACCTTGACATTTTTCTCTGTTTCGAAATCATCAGTAGTGAAAGGCCAATGCTCGAAAATACGCGGCGAAGCCAATATTAGACATTTTTATCCTGCCAAGCCTAGTTGCAAAAGCAATTATTAGTAAAATTTTCAAATTGGAGAGATTCAATTTTAACAGTTTGTATGAATATTGTAGACTAATACAATTATTGAGTTTAAAAGGTTAAGTACTGGCGTTATGGGCCGTTAGCAAACTCAAAAACAATATTGGCCTGTCGTAACGATGTCAAAACAGTAATTTTGGAGCCATTGGCGACACCTCCTGTATCAACATTATTACGACAGACCAATTTTGTTCAGGGCTCATACAGTAGTTCGGAAATATTTCATGTTAAAAACGCCAAATAATTACACTTAAAGCCCCGAATTTCAGCATAGGGTAATGATATTTATTGAGTGTACAACAAAATGTATGTGTTTTTTATAAATAAGTTTCTCTTATAAGTGTGGTACGTTGAAAAATCGAGGCTGTTTTGGCACCATACTTACCCATCATCATTGTTGGTAATACAAAAAAAAAGGTTCAGCTCGAGTCCAGTAAATGACGAAGGACAACAAGTCCTTGGCCACATTTTCACTCCTTTGTCAAAATAAAGTATTTACATTTAAAGCCCATATCTTGAGCACTCCACGATGAAGTAAAACACACATTCACTTATGACATCCCATGTTTTGTACAGTCCCGTATTCGAATTAAAAAATTCATTTTCATCGAAGGGCTCAGAGAGGCATCCGACTTCACTTTATGTAAATTATTCATACCGAGGTATAAAAAGGGAATCAAATTTTTTTGGATATGCCTTACATTTATGTTCGAAAATATTATTTTAAATACACTTAGTAAAAATACAATAGATATTTAGAGGTATCCAACTGACCATGATTTTTAAAATGAAGTTGGTTATATTAGCCATAATTTCACTTGTTTTACTACATGTTACTAGTACATGTAACATGTATAACGAATAAAGAATTAGTTAACTCAGGCCGGCTTGCTAAAAAATGTGCGGCCTCGTGATACAAAGACCAACGCCAAAATTCAAGCAAATGGTTAAATACATTCTAGGACTAAAAATATTTTACATAAAAGTGGTTTTGATAAAACGGTTGTTTTGGTTAACCATTATATGCTATAGCCTATAGCCTATAACTTATAGGTTATAAGGGTCTCTAGATGTGCGCTCTCTAAATGTGCGCTCTCTAGATGTGCACCTTTTTCAGACTAATTTTTCTGAAAAGTAACTCTAGAAACTAAACTCTAAATGTGTTTTTTTACCGTATTTAAAAAAATCTTTCCGTAAAAAATCTGTCTTGATGTTTTTTTTTTATTTATCGAAATAAAATTTACCATTGCACTTTCTAACGGGCTATTTTTGGCATTATTTTTCATTATTTAAGATGTTTGTACAGTTATTTGTACCATGAGCCGCAGCTAGCCCCTTCATACTAAGCATATCAATTATTAATCAGAATATATTTTGCCGGCCTTCTTAATATTTTAATAATTGGCGTTATATAATTGATGGTTACATAACATCATGATTATATACTACGGAAATTAAATATACTATAATTTATTAGAAATTCTACCATATTATATTCTAATTAAGAATATAAAATGGAAGTTAATTAGAATTCAATTGAAATTATATTAAAATTGACGTTATTGTAATACAATTTATGAGCATTGACGTGATTCCTGGATTATTTTATTTACGGGTATTGATAAACGTAAACATTTGTGGCATGTAAGACGTGTGATAATATTCGATACAATAGTGTACATTGTTAGAATATACTTAAATTAATAAATCACATTTGTCAGTTAGCTCAATAAACTGGCTGAATTGATATAATATGTCAACTTAACTACTCCCCAATTGACACAGAATTCCATAGAAGTTGTTAGATGAAATTACAAGACCTAAGTAAATTATTATGCATATTATATTGCAAATAACAACGATTATGTTCTTCCTTAAAAAGAGATACTATAAGAAAAGGCAGACGGCAAAAACCGGATTTGTTTTTTCGCAAAAAGTTTAATGGAAATAATCGTCTAATTACCCATCTGTTACTTATACACCAATTTATTAAAATATTTTTTGACTATTGTTCTGTTGCACAATTTTAGTCGGGAACTATAGTGCCACCGTCCAAGTATTTTTTTTTCTTTTTAGAGAGGGAATGGCAATGCATTTAAAAGGTACATTTTTGTGTATACTGGTGATTTCCACATTATTCATTTACACTACAGCTGATGATTTACAAAACAATCCTATGTGTTCGGTATGAATCTTATGGCGTGTTTTTTTAGATTTTCTCAATTTTATTGGCAAACGTAATTTTATTTCTATAAAATATTTATGGTCACAACACTGTGCTTGATTAGCGAATATATTTGACTAAAAATTTAGAACGCTTTCAAAAAGCCGTTTATGCCTTAAAATTATAAATTCAGGCGTATTTTGATAAATAAACTATTTGGAAAATGATCTATTGTTTAATTATATTACAGGTTGAAATTTCAATTTTTTGTATGCTGAGATTTAAACCTGATTTCCTTTTGAAACGTATTGATAATACGGTGTTATTATTAGCCAAAATACTTTGAAATGAGGGAAAATGTATGTACTAAAATAGAACTGGATAATTAATTATATATGAGAATTAATTATTATAATATATATTATTTAGCCTTGGCCCGAAAACCCAATGTCTAACTCTCATCATAATATCCAAAACATCTATACTGTATCGCGGCTAATACGGCCTTCATTTTTTTTTTTGGCTTATTAGCAAACCGAGAGAATTGATTAAATGCTTTGAACTTTGTGTTGGGTTAGGCTCGGCGAATAAAACCAGATTTTTGTAATACTCCAGACACAATTTTTTCAAGGCACTATCTAACAAAATTTTAGTGATGACCCTGTTTTTAGCTTACATAGAACCGCGTAAAACACGCCCTTTTCTTTTTTTATAAGACTATTTTTTTTAATTTTTAATTGAGAACATGTCATATGGGCCATGGGCCGGATCAAATCATGACCTTATAACCAAACCAAAACATCCTAGAAAAGAACGTGTGGTATGTGTCGGCGAGCAATAACATACGCGCAATTCGACAAGAAGGAACTACCAAATGCTCTAGCACTCAATATTATTCAATGCATAGAACTATGGCAAATACCAAACTGCTGTTTTTCAATTTGATCACTGTCGAACTTCTTATAAAACACGGTAGCACAGCTGTAATATAAATAAACTCATAAATACATATGTTGTCCATACGTAATCTGACCGTATAAAATTGGGAAGTTTAGACTACAGTGCCAGTCAGGCCAGACTTACTCGTTAGCCAAGCCAAGCAAAAAACTTCTGCAAAACGTGAAGCCAAGCTAACCCATCGTA
>SCLG01000113.1:479923-504055 GCA_004367875.1 Oikopleura albicans
GGGCACCCTAATCACATTCTTACAGTTTGAAAACGGTGATCTAAGATGAACCTCTGTGGCCGTTGACCAATTGAGAGAAACAAAAGAATCTATCCGGCCCATTATAAACACTTTTTTATATTATGTGTAATCGAATAACGAAATTCACGATTGTAATTAAAACGGTTTTCACGACAGTAATTATACGGGGGATTACATAAGTCTTTATGTAATGCCGGGTATATTTGCTATCCTCAAAAGATTCTTCTATATACTGACTTATTCGATATGTTACACCATTTCATCATACGGTATCGCCCGATAACGTTTTATATATAAATAGACCCTATATTTACGTTTAACCATGTATTTACGTGGGACCATGTAACATGGTGTATATATATGGTATATAAAATCCTGAGACATATGTATGGACCTATAGGTACATTTGATAAGCATAATTCCCCTTTGCCGTAAATTGATATGAAAAAGATTGCTAGTCGTTAAAATTCCAAGTTGTTACATTTCAACTGTTCCATTATTTATTTAATCAAACAAAACATAATTAACAAGGACGTTTCATACTGTAAACACTTTTTCCCAGATATGTGTTGAGGGGTTAAGTGAGTCAAGGACCATATATTATAATATAGGGTTCAAAAGTCACCTTTAAAACACGATTTTCTTGCGTTAAAGTGGCAGCTCTCGTTGTAAGTTCTTCAACCAGCAATCTTTGGCGGCTACAGTGTCTGTTAGAGTCAGAAAATCCTGAACGCAAGAAATAAATCTTTACATATTTGTACCCACGGATTAAACCTGGGTAAAAGTTACTTTGTATATTCATATTTATGAGCCATTTGTAACATTATTACAGTAATGATATAATATTTTATTTGAGCAGATATGTAACTTTCATTGTTAGCATTGTAAACCGAAGCGAGAAATAAAAAAAACCTTTGTAACCTACTTTACACGGAGTTTAGAACACACTAATGATGAATAATTTAATGTCGAAATATATGCGATCACAAAAAATATCATATTAACTTTCTATATGTTTCTTTTCCCCTATAAAACAAGACCATTTTCCATCCAAAAACGGCGTAAAAGACCTGATATTTCCATGTCTCAAAACCATGCTTTTATTTTGACCTCCAAAAATACCATGGAATCATATGTATGATTTTATAAGACATTATAACGGACCAAATCTCAGACCTTATAACCAACCCCCTGCAATGACTCCGCGACATCGATGTTTTGGTAACATTGTTAACCAATTTTTTTTNNNTTTTTTTTGGGAATACACCAACTAACCAGTTATGTTAATAAAGTTGGGTTATTATATAACCTAACGCCCTACCCAGTTATCTTAACACTTTTTGAGCAGATTTTTATCCGCGGAATTTAAAACAACAGTTGTAGTCTTACAATACCTGACAGTGACATGGCATCCGTGTCACTTTCTGACATTTCTGAGGCCGAATCGACCATTGAACTGCGACTTGAGGGTACTTCAGATCGTGCCCCGCCGCCGCCGGGCATTCCCTGGCTATGTGGGAGACCGCTCCCACCAGGTGAAGCCGCTCCTAATGCATGATCCATTTTCGATTTCGCGCTTTTTTCCCCAATCAATATCTTAGGACTAGACACAAACAGTTCTTACTTATTCAACATTCAAAATACCTTCCGGTTGCTTTAACGTTTTTGACACACAGTACGGAAGAAATAAGTGTTTTTTTTAATTAAAACGGGAAGGAATTTAACACCACAGCAAAACTGATAAATAACGGATAATGTTTAATCTATAACAGCAAAAAAGTTAGGTTTCCCAGCATATGATAACGCTGTAGAGTGATAAAATAATGGCCTAACATTGAGCACCCGTTTTCCATCAGACTTTTATCATCGAATTTCCCCGAAGTTTTCGACCAAAACTGGACTAAATGCCGCACAATGTGCGGCGCACATTAGTACGAATCTTAAGATCTGTCATAAATGTAACTCGTCCAAATACAAAAAAATATTTCTTGAATATTACGGTGTATAAATTAAATCACTCGCCAACAATCATAAAAAAAATGTTCACTCTGCATTACAGAGTCTGTAATATATGATATCAATTGTAAATTTTAGCAGTTGATTCGGTGCCGCTTTAATAACCTCGATCGAAAAGTATTGAGATGGGAAAATAGTGTCAAGGTGCGCATTTTAGGTTACAAAATCATGTGCTAATCTTTAAGGTGGTTGACCTCTGCTTCCACAAGAAACTCCTTACTCCTAATAAACACGATTTATCCCAATAATGACACCTTTTTTGCGGAAAAAAATGTCTCCAAAACGTCCAAAATAGGTCAATTCACCAGAATAGAATTCCCGCCATAGGTATTTATCAGAAAACGTCTCTATTGAAAGTAAGGAGTGCAAAAGATCAACTGTTGACTGATCATTACAAAAATAAGTAATCAATAATACAGACGGGGCCAGGTATGAAAACTCACAAAAATCTGAGAATCATTTTCAAAACTTAAAAATTCAAGCAAATTCTTTTGGTTTGCGTAAGAAATTCATAGTTGACCCGGTGTATAAATAGATTAAAATTTGTATCAATGAACTTGCCACAATTGTGACGAAATAAGGAACGACAAATGGTTCAAAATTTGCGCAACTGCAATTAAATAAATATAACAAGTAAGGTTTTAGTTTATTGGCAATACGGCGCCGGTTATTTTGAATCAAGAAGATAAGAAGTAAATTGTGTATATAACAGCTTCAGTTATACAGCAAATATATCCCCGGGATTATGGCCCGTGAATCAAGATTGTAGCACATTCACCCATAAAACAGTATGATTGGAGAAACAAAAACATATTAAGCTGGTTAACTCTTACAACGTTGCCAATTTTAGATAACTGTGGGATAAAATTATCCTCGAGATTAATTTTGGAACCTGATATAGCCATTACTCCTAATGCGGACGATTTTCAAAAAACTCATTGGGACAATTCGATGGGAGGCTACTTTGGACAATCAAAAACTACACTTTTGGGAGTAAGGACAGTAATTTAAATTTTAACCAAAATACGTAAATTAAATCTCCAGGCTAAACATAAACCAAACATTTTGGGTGCGTTAGAAGCGGTCGCAAACTAATAAATTTGAATTAAGGACCGTACATGCCCCTTGTTTACAAAAAGTAACATACATGTCTTTAAAAAGCTCCATGTCGGTAAGTTCATCGTTTAACTTTACTTAGGGCACCATAGCCTCGCTCACATGCCCACATCGCCGTGAACTTGACAAATATCGTAAATAAGAAAACTACCAAATCCTAGAATTTTGAAAATATTAGTTTCGTTTTTGGATTAAAAGGTTTGTATTCCAAAAATGAAACGAAGTAGGGATTTAGTTTTCCATTTAATTTGTCAAAGCGAAAAATATTTAGAAAAAACAGAAAAAAATCGCGACAAATGGACAAACTTAACAAACATTAAATAGTATTGTGAGCGATGGTACTTTCGTAAAAGGTACAACATTGAAATGGGATAACGTACAATTGGTCTAAAACGCATTTGGGATAACTTACAATTTGGTATAACGTGTAAAAGGTACGAAATTTTTATACCTTTTCAACGTTATTCATTTTCGCAGTTATTTTTCACGGATTAAAATACTCCCTGTTCTTATTTTCACCGGGACTGTACACTATTTTTTTAACAATCCTTAGTCCCTTGCGATAATTTTGGTTAAAACCACGAGATCATACGGTGTGCCAATTGGCACGAAAACGAGTTTAAGTATTTCCGATACAGTGGAAAATGAATAAAGTTCAGAAAGGATAACGTATTTTTGGGTGAAAGTATAATTGGCATAAGCGCGAAAAAGAATAACGTGTAAAAGGTACGAAAATTTCGTACCTTTTACACGTTATCCCATTTCTTCGTTGTACCTTTTAAGAAAGTACCGTGAGCGATAAACCCTTAATTTGTTATATTGTATTGTTATTTTTAGTATTAAGTTTTAACATGGGTTTACCGTGAAAGGGGAGGGGGTCATCCAAGAGCATATATTTCTAGCCAAGACTTTCTAATAGCACTAAGATACATTATGATACTATATGCTATAAAATGCAGAAATATAATAAATCGGTATCAAAAGATGAATTGGTCGCGTGCCTATGGACTCTATGTGGAGTGTCCGAACTATTTCAAAAGCATTTCAAGTTCGAAGCACAAAATGTAGACACACGCTCAAAAATCACATGTGAACCGAAACAAAGAAAAAACGGAGGGTTACAAACTCGCGGCCCAAAAATGAAAAAATCTGAGTTGCACCTAAGTGATAGAACATGCATTTGGTCCAGAAAAGTGTATGAAATATTCTAAACCACTAGAAAATTGTCAAAAGGACTTGGAAACTCGTAAAAAATCGTGACCATCTCAAAAAGACCATACGACCCTATAACGAACCAAATCCCCTTATAACTAGAATAGCCGCCTGAGAGATCGAATAAAAAATGTTTCAACACTGAAAATCCCAGGCGGCTAGTGTACCATACTTATAACCAACCCCCCATAAAGAAAAAAAAATCACAAAAATCACGGAATATCACAAAAAATGCGGAATATTTCATACACTTTTTGGACTACCCGAATGCGAGTCCAGTTGCACCTCAAGCGTTTTTATTTTTCGACTTTGATGCCTCCAGAAAAAACCATGTTGCCCATGAATTAAACATTTTAACCAAAACATTTTCGCAAAGATTGAAAATTGTCATAAATTGAAAAATAACTGCCGTTCACTTTCAAAATTTGATGAATTTGGTCGCGCAAGATTTAAAACTAATGTCGATTATTATATTGGCCAATTTGTGACGTCACATTTTGCCCCTCGCCATGTATTAATGTTAAATCAAAAAAAGGAAAGATTCAACTGTCTGAGAATATTTCCCCTCAGTTTCTTTATGTAAAATCGTGAGTGACGTCACAAATTGGCCAATATAATAATCGACATTAGTTTTAAATCTTGCGCGACCAAAATTCATCAAATTTTGAAAGTGAACGGCTGTTATACAGGTTAGTTTTGTACTTTTGAATGGGTAAGATCGGCTACAGGGGGTTATGTTTAATGATTTCAATGTGACCCTTTTGGCTGAAATTAAACGATTGGAATTATTAGATACGACTTCTATAGTATTATTGGTGCTACCAAAAAATAACTTTAGACGCGTCCTGCCCTGTACATACAATCCTTATCTACGACACCCAGTAGTTTTCAGTGTCGATTAGATCAGGCCAAATTCGTCAAATTCGAGTTTTGTCTTATCTCGAGTATTCTTGAAAGGCTAGATACGGCATAAAAACTAACATAAAAGTTAACCAGTTTATACCCCCAACAAATGAAAATATATTTGACAAGATCAAGGGCAAATGAAACATACATAAATACAGTCTCGACCTTCATCATGCGTATGGTGGACCGTCATAATGAGCACGACTGCCATATTGTTCATGTTTTTTGGAAACGTAATATGCTCATTAGGAAAGGCGGGACTGTACAATGATTTTATACTGTTTAATCAAAATGGATCGCTAGACTCATCGGGCATTTTTTGTTTTTGCTAAAAATATTATAAAAAAACAATTGTAATTGGCTGATATATGCCATGTTATTGGACATTTACTGCACGAAGGAAACAGCTCTGCATAAAGCTCTTATATAATTCACGACGTGATTGGTTAATTTAGAAGTTTAGTCTCTTGAAGTTAAACCCGAAATCATACACTGTTATAGTGAGTTTAGGTTATTTGCTCATTTCAAATGAGTTCAGGGTTGAAAACGTATAGTTTGGAAGTATTTAGGATTTTTAATCTGCTGAAAATATTTGTAATGTGTCATATAAACAAAAAAATAACACTTCATAAAGAACACTGTGCTAAGTACTAGTGATTCGTTTTGCTTCTCACCAGTTGTACTTTGGTAACGGAGAATCGAAGAATAACAGCTAAAAGCCTCCAGGCCATATTATCATTGGTTCGGCGTGCCTGTTAGGAACAAAAAACATACACGATCTACTACGTTTCTCCTAAAGTATGAATAAAAAGGAGTTCGGGGGTTAAGTCCAATTCCAGGTTGATAAATTATTAAGATATCGACCTTTAAGAAATCTTGACCTTTATAACCAGCCGCCGAACAAAACATCATTGACCTGAGCAAAAATGACATCCAGTATTTATAAAAACAGCGTATATCCCGTTTTATTAATACAGGATGTTGTTTTTGGTCAGGCCAGTGGTGTTTTGTTCAGCGGCTGGTTATGAAGGTTAACGTTTCTTAAAGGGCGATATTTTTTATAATAATTTATTAGGTGTATTCGGAATTTAGATAACTCTGCCCAAGTTGAACTTCAAAACGAACCTGTGCCATTATTACAAATAACAATAGAAAAAATTGATAATCTCATAATCAGATCACCACAGCTTTTAGCGATTGTGTTACAAAACACACTTTGTGTAGGAGAACATGTCGGAAATGGGGAGAAGGAAATTAGGGGTAACTTGGTTTTTTCCGAAAAAAAACGTTTTTTTTTAAGAAATTCAGAAAAAAAAAAATTATCTCTCCTATTTAATTTCTTAGAAAACGTATTCTCGGAAAGACCGGGGTGCCAAAGTGGGGGAGGGGAACTATAATTTTTCCCGAATATAATCTTGCAATCAAAAGCAAATAAATATGATATTCTTTGAGACAAGCTGTTCGGCGGACAAAGAAAGGGCAACGAAAACAGAACAGAAACAAAAAATTACAAAAAAGCTTACCAAAGGAACTTGCGGCCTGCTTGTGCAACAATCGAGTGTGCGAATAATATAAATGTAGAATCACAGAGCAAAAACCTTAATTTCTGCTCAAATATTTGACATTAAATGGCTTTGGAAAATCAAAAAAAATGTAACACATTATAAATGTGGAATTTGAAATAGGCACGTTGTTTAATTTGTATGTTTCCATAATTAATCGATTCAGAAAATGTCCGAAAAAACGAATTCTACTTTAGTGGAGTAACTGCCTTAATTTCAGTTTTGATGCAAAAAAGGATTTGCCTTTAGGTTTAACTCTAAAGTTGAAAGTGTACGTTTTTTGTTGCATTCATGTTTTTTCAATAGCTGTAATTGACGTGGTCATGTAAAAATAGCATGAAAATTATATCATATACCAAACACAAATTACTGTGAGTCGGTCAGTCATAACTCTGAAACTAAAATACGTGCCTAAAATCAGTGCACTGGTCACAAACTAATTTGATTTTCGTCGCCCATTAAAATGTTCACTTGGAAATACTTTTTCTAAGTATTTGTTTTCATCCTTACAGGAAAAATAAATGAAACATATTTTAATTAGGAACATCGGATACACATAATCTATAGCCCGAATTTTTATGATAAAAATTATGTAGTATATGAAATATGTTTGTATCCATTCATTTTGTCGGTGTAATCCAAAAAAAAAATATATCAAAGCGCTCAATTATTCTTAAATATATATGGAGTAATAATTAGGCAAAATACATTGTACGGAGCGTATTGTGATGTACTTGAATTGCTTTGGCCATATTTTGATAATGGCCGGCATCACTCGAATCCCTTAAGGACGTGCCGGACAAGAGTGAACCCTCACCCGAGTCATGATCCTTGTCCACCAAGTGATAGCGCGCGCGAAACGCGACCAGATGCGCGTAATAAGCGGGCGCCGGAATTGACACCGAACGCGTACACCGAACATACGTATGGCAAAGTTGATAAGTTAGCACCTGTAACTCGTCAGCTTGGAAGTTATTATCGTCCCAAAGAACATGATAATGGGACGGGCGCGATGTACCCTGAATAACAAAATTACAAAAAATAGTGATTGAGAATTGAGACTTATTTATTTATTTTTTGACTTTTAAAAACATAATTTACACGATGGGTTTTTTTTCGAGATATTCGCAATACTTTTACTCAGCGTTTAAGATGAATTTCCGCCGTTTTTTCTTTCGTATTTTCTAGATAGCTAAACTTGAGTTTTTTCCGCACGTCAAAAACTTGAATATCGCTGACAACCAAACAATAGGCCTATGTAGCCCTGTAGGGCTGTGGTTATAAGGTCAAGCCCAAAAAACTTTGTCAAAACACAGAGACATGCATTACGTTGCAAAAATCAGTTGACCTTATAAGTTATAAGTTTTGACTGTTATAAGTTATAACAGTCAAAACGGTTGACTTTATAGCGCCCAAAACGGTTAACCTTATAAGTTATAAACTTGAACAACTGCTGTACCTGAATTCCTGCGTGGGAGCACAGATAAAAGTCAAATTCTGTCGGATGACAAATACCAACATCAACTGTTGTACCAGCTAAAACATAAATTTGATAAAAAAAAATTCAGTGAAAATTATATCCTGACCTGGAATATTTCCACTTCTTCCAATCTTATCGTCTCGATTTCGACAGAATAATCTAGTGAAAAAGATATTAGATTCATAGCCAACATATTACGGTCATTGAAAAAGGATTTCTAACCTGGTATGATGACGCTTTTGCACGACTATAAAACTAATGCCCGGTTGGTAGTTGCTTTCCAATTTTATACATGCTTCTCGAATCGCACGTAATTCATGTGACAAGACAGTCTGGAATTGCCCTTCAGAAACGCCATCGCTAAAATGTGTTTGCGTAACGCAATTTTAAATTTATCTTACGTGATGTCTTACAAAAAATGTCTTACATGATAATGGCAAATACAAAAAAGATTTAGTTTTACAATACACTGTATATTAATGGGTTTATTGTGTTGATTGATACAAAAAATTGGCCATTTCCTCAATAGTCTATTGTCGATGTTTCTGAGCTCTACCGAGATGTAAAAGGGGTCATATATCCACTTTTCTATTTTTGAATACCATCAAGGAAATCAGCGTGAAAAATATCCAATTTATAAACATACCGGTAAACAATGATTCTAACCGGCTTGTACTTTGTCGCTTTGTAAAATTCTACCATGAGATCTTTAACCATAATGGCCAAATCCTCAATGTACTCTTGTCTATGTTTTTGAACTCGAACAGCGGCGCAATATCGCGAGGGATGCGCATCCATCGACGCGACAACAGCAGCAATTGAAGGTTTCCGCTTATCTGAATAAACTTGCATCAGCGTAAACATCGCTCGATATAACAAAATCACCTCCTGCGGGCGGATGGGTTACATCGGCGCCGATGAAAATCACCGGTTCAGTGAATATACGTGGACGCATGTTCGGCACGAGAATCAGGGTTGCAAAGCGAGACATTGATTTTTTTGTTGGAGGTTTTAACAGGGGTCGATAAAACCAGACGGGACCCACGTTTTAACACGAAATTTTTGAACACACTTTTTTAACACAAAACTTATAATCATTTTTTACACCAATTTTTTCGGGGATTTATTTTTAACACAAAACATATGCATTTTTGAGGAAAAAAGTCTTGACTTGACCCTTGTGTTAAACAATTAATCACCACACCACATTCAAACATTATGAAAAGGTCGAAAAATACCGACGATTGCTCTTTCCGATCGTTAAGATTAAATATATTTCATGGTCTCGATATGCAACCCTAACTAAAATGTTATTAACGCCGCCGAGCTTGACATTAATCTTTAGACAAAGATTTGATAACGTCTGTGTCGTCGTCTTGTTCACATTCTTGACCTGAACACACTGCGTTGCAATTCCAAGAAGGGTATCACCAACGCGTTTAACCTCTGCGTAGACGGGCGTCTTGCCCGGCAAAACCACCACAATCAGCTGTAAATTTGTGAAATTTGTCATTAAATATTTAAACATCGGCTCCACTTGATCAGATCCTAAATTACACTAATCAGTAGTTGCGTCCCAATCGAAAAAAAACTTTTCGACAAAAAAACTTTTATTTGTTTAATTAAAAAAATAAAGCTATTTTTAATAATCATATAAGGGAAATCCCCCTGCAAATTGCAAATTATTGCTCATCCCTGGAATATATTTACAATATTGTTTTTTTGTTCATTTTAGGAAAATCTACTTATGACAGTAATATGTACAAACTAAGTACATTACCTTGAGCATATTTACAAAATACTGGACCGGATTTGATTGGCATTCCAGCATCCTCCGAAATCTGCTGCAATTTCTTCGTAAAAAGACGCAAATTTTGATCAGGGCATTGCTTTTGATGTGCGAAACAAGCAATAGCCCATACGTTGATTTCAATCCCGGTGTGGAATTGTTTCCCCCGCATATCCCACACGCCCTGATTAGGTGTTGCCTGAACAATTCATGCATTTTTTGTGGTATAGTAGTAAATTAGCGGTTTATTCATCAATATTGTCAGGTACGTGTACTTACTTGTACTTGAACTGTCGTTTTATTCATCCCGCCGTATTGAAGACGGGGAGCTGGTAAAACGCGTCCTTTAACTTCCGTCATTTCGTCAATAACCTGAATTCCGAATTCTCGAACATAGGGATCATTGTTGAAACACGCATTTTTGACCAGTTCCGCGATTTCCCGCTCACGATCTGGAGCAGAACGGGCCGTTGCCTTAATCATCGTCGACGTTTGCTGATCGGTTAACTTTTTTATGCAACGTTGACCGGCAACTACATTACACACTTCAATTGGCAAATATGTGTGCTTTTGTTCCTGGTTTCGGCGTTAGAAATTATTTTACACTGGTACCGAGTACGTTGGAGACGGAAGTAGGCAAACGGTACAAACTATTTTAACCGTAAAATAATCGAGTACCCGAAAAAAAGTAAATTTAACACGGACCTCGAGTTACCCGAGACGAAAAACGCTTACCTTACCAAACTCGGGTAAAGTACCCCAAAGTTCGGGAAAAAGTACAGGGGCGTTGGTTATAAGGTCGTTAGGAATAAAGACCGTAAATGCATTTTAATAACCATAAGACCTTAAGATTATAGATAAATAAACAAAAAAATTCGATCCTAAAAATTATTTTCAACCGTAAGACCCTATTACTTAAAGAAAATCCAAAAAGACACATGATTTTATAAAAAAAAGGGTAAAAAGACATAATTTAAACGTTTTTTTCTCATAAAGTTTGCTTTGATTTGACCATTATGGTCTATTAAACTATGGTCCATAGTCTTATAAAAGTTGTATTAAAGAGCATGAGCACGATAAAAAATATTTGTCATATCCAGGGGGTCAAATTGAAAGTTGATCGTATGATATTATCCTTACTGGCCTTGTTTATCAATTTCCAACACTGTTCCTGTCCAACCTGAAGACAAGGCAAAAATGGAAATTCAAGGACTTTCTGGTGTCGTTCTTGAAAGTATCTGGAGACGGTGCACTCTATTGTCTGTCCAGAGTCCAAACAGAGCGGGAATGTCTGGTGACTAGCCGGCCGTCTTGTAACATTACAAACACGATACTTGCGCCGCATCGTCCCACAGTGTGTAATTTCGACCTTGAGACCCTTGATTTCCTTGGTGAACTTGACACGCTGCGAATCGGTCAAGCACCGCATCTGGCGGAGGTCGTCACGTTTCACGTCAAGCACCTCACACATGAAATCAATCACAGATTGGGATTTGTAAAATGCAGTCGCGCTTTGAGCCGTTTGCAAAAACATAACACCGCCGTATTTCGGCAAAAAAAAATCATTCCAAACGTACATAAGAGTCTACGTATTCAGAATCTGCCATATTAGAGCCATTATATTTCAAAAATGAAAAGGTTATAAGGCCTAAAGGTTAAAAGACCATAACATTAAATACATTTTCATCAAAAAAAGCTTAAATTAAAAAGACATGATTAAAAAAATTGTTTCACAAACACGCTTCTCAAAAAAAAAAAAAAAAACTGACTTGACCTTAGTGCAAAAAAAAGATTTGACCTTATAACTTATAAGTTATAACGGTCCAAATGGCTGACCTTATAACTAACCCCCCTGTACATTTCTGAACCATCATATGGTCAATCGGAAAAATATGCCCGTAAAGGCAACAGTGAAATAATAAAAATATCATAACTGTCTAACATTAAAATTCTATTAAAAACACGTCAGTTGCCTATTTTTCGAATATAAGTCTAATTAATTCAAATTAGAGTAGTATACTAATTTTCAAACGACCTAACGTCAATATTGAGCATCATCTTCCACTGGGAAGGTCGCATAGATTGATGAAAACCAAACCAGACCTCTCGGCCGCCACCAAGTGGTGGAGTATAACCGTCTGGCGCAGAGAAAAAGGAACGCCCAACCGGCGCATATCGCATCGATGGCAAATGACGCATCACAACATCCAGTGCTCCATCCATGGTTCGAAAATTGTACATTTTTTGAAAACAAAAAATCTGTCAGAAAAAACCATTCCAATTTGTTTGTACATTGTAATTATTTGTCGGCATTTTTATAAAAAAAAAATTGTTTATAATAAATTTATGTTTTAAGACCCCAAAATTGATCCCCGAAAATGCAAATCTCGAACCTTGGCTTGAATGGTCTCAAACGGAATGCCATGTAATCGTCCTTCCAGCGCTAATTTAAGGGAAAAGAGGGAAACTCTTGCCACCCATTTGATGGCCACCCGGAAAGTGCGATCCCGACCTTCACCCGGCAAGGTAACCTCCAATTCAACGCGCTGTTTGTCAATGGGCAGGGGTTGGGCCGTGTACATATTACGCCGACCGTCAAATACGGGCCGTCGGTCCTAAAAGCATATTTTTTATTTGTCGTTTTCTTAACCTTCAAACACATCGGACATTTGTCCGTCTGTGACTTCGTTACGTGTCAACTCGTTACCACAACTGTATTTGGCTTACCTGAAATATAGCATTGCGGAAGTTTTCGACCATTGTTTCTATAATCTCTCGGTTGACGCGACGCGGGCATTTGTCTGGTTTAATGTCTACATCGTAATGATGAAGATCCCCATTTGGAATTGTCACTTTAAAGTAGTTAGCGCGTAATGCAATGCATTTTCCAGTCGTCCCAACATTTGGACGTGCTGGAGCAGTGAACCCATCTAAAAATAGAGTCGACGTTTTTGTAGGTAAGGGGTGTAGGTAAGGGATGTAATTGTTAAAAGATATGATTTTGATAATACCAGTCAAAAAAAAAATCAATTTTAATTGGATCCGTACCGTTTCGAGGAGTTCCGGCTACCGGGAATCGCGGGTCAATTCCGCCAGTATGAGACGCAAATGGAGCTATGTCGGAGGAGGGCGTTACAGCGGTGCCTTGTGTAGCGCTCGGTACGGGACTTGTTTGAAGAGCTGGAGCAGCACTCAATGTCTGGGCTTGGGGAGCTACTGAAGAAGCCTGAATCGTGGGCTGAATTTGCAAGGGTGGAGTGACTGTCGTAGGCGTTTCGGCGGATTGACTTACTAACGCGCCAGGAGCCCCTGGCACGTAGTTCATCTCGCCCTCCAGCGAGTTAAGCGAACTTAGAGTAATTGTGTTTAGTCTAGAAATATAATTACGATTAAAATTTTCGTTTCATAAGCGTATTCTCATCGAATAAAATCTGAACTTGAAAAACATTCGTCAAAATTAAGTAAACTTAGTTTTGTAAAACGTACGCCTGATTGAAAATGTGACTCACTGAAAGCTTATGTCTTTTGAAGATATCAATTTTTTACCAAAAACCCGCGTTGGCGCTAAAAAAAATAGACCATGCTCCGGATTCGAACCCAGTTCGTAGTTTCCAAAACATTGATTAACTTAGTTTAACGTGACATTTTCTAATTGTTCATTTTTCGATAAAGCATAATCCTGAAACTACAGACATAATGCACGATATATTTCCATCTACATTTTTAATAAAAATAAGGAAACAAACAATCGATCAACTTGAAATAATAAAAAATAACATATTCAGAGTTGATTATCCCAAAGCAAGTAATAGTAATGATTCATTACTAATGAAGTTTATTGTTAAAGAAAACAACAACAAAAGATAACAAAAGTAAAAAAAAAATGTACGTGAGATAATCAACGGAGGAAAATATAAAGGACATAATTTGAAAAGTCTAAAATTTAGCTGAGATAAGTATTTTTTGTCTCATAAAATAAAATAAAAAAGAGGAAAGGAATCATATGAGCAAGTATTGTCATTGGCTCAACTGTAGTGAACATTTTTTTCTGTTTTTTTTTTATTTCTCTTGGTTTGAAAATAGTAGTAGTAGTAGGGTTTTAATTATTTAAAAAAATGTTTATTTTCACTTATAGGCTAGATATTGCATCACAACGTAACAGTGGCATTTCGCCAATTTGAACGCTCAAATCACACCGAACTAGGAAGAAATATTTAATACATTGTCCAATTTATTTTACGGCTCTCTTCATCGTTTAGATAAATAGCTTGAATGGTAAATGCAAGTTAGTTCACTGAGAGCAACTATTCCTGATTTTTAGGGCTAATTCGTAGTTAAGATCGATTAGACGAGAAACCCGAGAAATACGCTTAATACTGATATAACTGTAAATGAGCGGTACTTTAGTATCAAAGGCTAACTTCCAAGACCCATGGCAGTTTTTTCAGTCTTATCTTGACAAATTTTAACCCGACTAGTCATGGTGGCGCGTGTTAATGACCTAGTTTGAACTCCCAGGGGGACAATGGTGCAAATTTGCCTTAAATGGACCGAAAATCGTTGAAACACGGGTCTAGTCAAATTTTATGAGGATTTTGCACCTTTGTCCCTCTACGGATGCCACTTGGGACCCTTGAGAGTTAAACTGTATACTTCAGCTCCCTATGAGGTCTCAAAGGGGACATAGTGTTCGCATTAAAAAGGCCTTTTATTATTAACATGGTCCAAATAATATTTTTTCTCCATTTTATACTATTACGTAGGCTATGTTTCCCAAAAAAGGATAAAAAAATTATTGCAAACATGTTTAATAAAAGGTATTTTGAACAAGAACACATGCATAGTAGACTCAAAAGAGACACCTTGTAGGAAGTCGAGATACATCAAAAATACACTGTGTTTGTTAAACGTTGTTCAGCCTTGGATGTTTAGGCTGCCTTGTCACTTGATTTGATACTTGATTCCTGCATTAATGCGCGTCACCGAACGTCTTTTATAAAGTGAAATTTTCGACCTTACTCCAAATCTTCCGCAACTTGTGCCCAGAAGCTCATAACATGCAAAAAAGAAATCTGTTACACAAAAATCAAATTAGTCGTATGCTAAAGAATTATAAGTCACAATTGTGACATACGTATAAAAACGGCCAGTAAAGACGACTGATGAAAAATAACACCATGTAATGACTAGGTTTATAATATTTATGTACTAGAATTCTGGAAGTATCGCATTGTTGCGATCTTTAAAAGCAGATTTGAAGACCAAAGTACATGTATTATAAGACTGTAATTCTGGTAAATAGACTTTCGATTTTTGGACAAAAAAGCAACTCAGAAAAGTATGATTTCCATGCAATGGTTTTCCTCATACGTCGTTAAGGTGTCAATGGTGGGGATGAGTGATAAGTAGGATAACTGGAAAACTCGGGTTCTAGACGGAGTTTGTACTAATATGTTGAAAATGTGCCAGTTAATCAAAATAAAAAGGACGACTTGGAATGAAATATTTTCATATGTGGAACATTTCAAGCTAGAAATTTCTAAACAATAAATAGTCCACTACTGGAAAATATTTCAGTCCATGTCGTCCCCAATCAAATAATACTATCTTTGGTTTTATATTTTTATAAGCCCTCTTTTTGAACGCCGTGTTCGGTAGCTAGTCTCTAGTTTACGTTGATGATACTAATGAAGCAATTTACTCAAAAGTAAAGTACTCGAAATTAACAAAAAACTGAATATTTCAGATACTTTAGTTTACGCGATGATTTGTGTTCAACCGTCAAAAAAAAAAACTCGGTATATTAATATATTCCATTATGATAAGCTATATGTCCTTAACCAGTTCAGGCGTTTTATTGAGTACAAAACCGTTGAACCAATTTATTGAAACATTCATTGTATAAATTTTAAAACGGTTATATCTATTATCATATACTACCATCTATTGTATATATAATTTATACTTAATTTTCTATAGTATAGTGTAACAATTTTTTCAACGAAGCGAGTGCAATTCAGGAATACGTACTGATTTTGCCAAGTAGTTTTGATTACGAACAAATATCCTGGATAATGATTGGAATACGATTTGCCTGCTCATATGATTTCTGATTTTTTTTCTCAATCAGAACTACTTACACAATGAACATCCGGGCAATACCTACTGGATATTACCCAGGTAAAGTGAAGGTCAAAAGGCCTAACTTGACCTTATACCGACACAAAAATCCGAGCTTACTACATCAACTTTATTGTTTTGATTGTTTTGTGAAAAATATAATTTTAAATTTTGCAAGATAACAACTTGAATTTTAAGACTTTTTTCGAACTTCATTGTTCTTCGTCAGTAATTTCAATGAAAACGAGAGAAAAAAAGGGAAACGAACATATAGGTTAAAAATAGGGCCCTTTATTTGACCTTATTGAGGCCCGCCGCCAAATTATTAACCTATTTTGTTTCGTTTTCCCTTTTTTTCGCTTTCGTTGGAATTACTGACGAAGAACAATGAAGTTCGAAAAAAGTCTTAAAATTCAAGTTGTTATCTTGCAAAATTGAAAATTTTTATTGTATATCCCAAAATTGACAGTGTCAATTTGACATCCAAAATTGTCACGTCAAGATTTGGAAAAAAACTTGATTTGATAGATAAAAGTGATTAACATATAGATCTTTAGTAATTTTTACGTTACTAAACTTATAAATAAAAAATTGAATGCCGACCACTGCTCAAAATGCAAGTATTCTAAATACAACTTCTGCCGTTTTGCTTCTGTTATAATCAAGCTCAGAAATCATTTGTGGAATTCTATTTAACTATCACGGTCCCTTCTTCGCCTGAAACTCTGATTGTTTTAAATTTTTACATTAGAGGTTTGGTCAATTTGCCAAGAGCTATTAGGCCACGTGCTAAATAAATTTGTAACTGCAACTTGTCTGTAAGTACTTAAATTCTACTAATGTGAGAAGAAATTGATAGTACAGTTCTTACTCGCACTAGAGACGCTTTTTACGCGAAAATTGTTTCCAGGAGGACTATTGGAAGCAAGCACTGTGATCAGATGCATCCCCCAATTTCTAATAACTGTTCTAGAATCTGATTTCCCTTCCCCCACGTCCTTATGACTCATCCTGTCAAAAAATGTGTTAAGATTAGACGTAGACGACTGTATTTAACCAGAAAACGGTTTACTTTAATAATAAGTTTTTGTAGCAAGTCAACGACAAACGTTTTCTCTGAACGACCTTGGGGCACAAATGTCTAACCAACTGCCATTCTTCATTTAGAAAATAATTTTATAAAAAAAACTCAAAATTAAGTTGTCATGATTTTATTTTGACAGAAAATTAACGAATGCAAAAAACATTTACCCGATATAATTTCCCGGCCATAGTGAACTAAGCAGTCTGCTTATTTGTGAAATATCAGAAAATACAAAACAAAATGATAAAAATCATTAAAAAAGAAGTTCAAGTTTAACTGTAAATGAAAATTTAGGAATTAGATTTAAGCGCCGCGTTTCAAATTTTTTCATAAAAACGCGACTGAGGCACGCAAATTTCACCAAAGCGTTCAGATAACCCCAATTAAAAAAATACTTTCAGGTAATTATTTGCCCATAAAATAATAGTGATAATGAACGACAAAACAACAGCAAACCTACAGAGGCCAATGAAAAATATAATACGGACACCCACATAAATATAAGCAATATATAAGCAAAAAGCGAATACAAATTTAATTTTGGTGCCCATTATGAATTTATTCGGTACTCACTGAGTACAACTCAGCCCATTTGGAGAACAAAAATATGACCTTATTAGTAGGGTGCCCAATTAAAAATACGTATATTTATAAAAATTGCCTGAATGATATATTCAGACAACCTAGAGTGTGACGATGATCCATAAATGTCACATTTTTTTGAAATTAAAAAAAAATACAGATGGACTTGAGAATGCGATTTTGAGGGGGTGAATAAGCAAAGTAAAATGAAAAAAGTTTTAAACTCACGAAAAAATAGAATAATTTCGAAACAAAATTTCAAATTTGGGATCACGATTAAGTTTTAAATACATTTCATGATTTCAACCGTAACCCTGGACACCCTACCTTACTAGTGTCAAATTCGAGAAAAATGACCCCTGTTGGACACAAAGAGATGGTACGGCATCTTCGACTGACACTGAGTTAAATAAAAACCTGGTTTAAAACATAACGCACCTGGATATCTTATTCACAGTCGGATGTTGTCAGGTCGAAGCAGGCCGACTAGGGTAATCGACATGTTTCCGTCAGGGACATTTTCAGATTTCCTATTTATGATATCATGTTTTTTTGTACAATTGTATCTGTGAAGAATATAATTGTTCTATGAATGAAAGTATATGTGGGGAGTTGATTGTGTAGGTGTGGAGCCCCTTTTGTGCATTAAAATCGCCTGATCAAATACACCACTACCACCTTGAAAAAAAAAATACGAAATATATATTGTTTTGTGAAAAACAGCACACCCGTCAATATAAGTAACATTGCAGAAAAGCGATCCCGAAAAAGGAATACACCCAATACTGCAAAACAGTAATTAAAAAGATTCGGAGTCTTTATTGAAGAGAAAATTTTGGTTTGTACACCAAGTGTTGCAAGTTCAATCCCAGCACATCTCAATGATTTTTTCAAGTATAGTTAAGCAAGAGTGGCGGGCCATTTTTGGAAATAAGACCGTTAAAGATCGACGAATCTGTGTACGAAATGGTACCAAGAGACACCTATTAAAAAAAACTTGTTTAACTAAATGTGACTGTACTTGTAAGTAAGGTGTACCCCAGTGAAATGGATTCGTCCAAAGTTTGCCTATACATGCTTATGTGATCACAGCTATGACTATTTGGGTGTTTTTTTGTGACTGCGACTCTGACATAGTATGTGGCTGAGCAAAAAACACTGTTCAGGATGAAACGAAAAATAGATTAAAATCAGAGTGGATGAAGTAGTTTTAAAGAATTATATTAGTGATTCATGGGGAATGACAAATAACGTACTCGTTGATTATTTAAATTGTGCCTAAGGTCCGGCATATGCATATTACATTGGCGCAATGGCCATCTTGGGACATGATATACTGTGTGTGGTAACTAGTTTGTCGGGTCAAAAAATAACGCGATGCAGTCCATTAGCGGGCGCCAAGTATGTTAGTCAGAACGTTAATGTTAATCGATTTGATTAATTAAAGCTCGGCTGATTTGGCGCCGTCAAGTCGACTGAATCGCGTTATTTTTTGACCTGACAAAATAGTTACCACGCACAGTTGATTCTCGGACCCTCAATTTTACAATTTGGCTCAAATGGCAGACCTTCCTGCAATTTTTACAGAAAAAAAATATGTAGCATGCGCCCTGTATGTAATAGCTTGCCGAGCTAGAAGTCGGTCGTAGATAATTTAGCATACAAATAAAATCTCAATTTATCCCACTCAACCTTCGGAAGCTCCAAATCGGAACTCTAGTCGTCCGTGCCCAGCCCAATCGGATAAATTTTGTTCAAATATCAAATAAAGCTTCGAAGCATTTTTTACAATTTATAACTTTACGTTGGTTAATCAAATAAAATTCGAATGACAAACTAACACACAAACTCTATTTTCTCCTTGTTACATTAAAAATAACATCGGAAGAAAGTAGAATTTATTACTTTTTTGTTTTCACATTGTACGTTTGTATAAACCGTAGCCACGATGCGCAATCGATCAATTCAACAACTCATATATGCAAACGATATCGAAAATTCAAATAATTTCTAGATTTCATTAAAAAACTGCATGTTGACCTCTAGAGATCATGGTTAACAAATAATGTCAATTTGTCATGAATATGAACCACTTCTCCGAAGAGATCTTCCGACTCACGTTTCAAACAAATCAGTACAGTGCTTCATATTCATGAAAATTTTATTTTATATTTTAAATGTTTGCTAAAAATCTAACATAAGAACAAGCTCAAATTGAGACGTTTTCAACTTCCCAAAAAATCATCTTGTTTTCTTTTTCGAACCAAAGACCTTGTTCGAAAAAGAGTGTTGGGTGAACTAAAGTGACCCAACCGATTTTAGGCAATCGTAATGGAACACCAGCTCTTTAATACTGTAGATATGCTGATGCAAAAAAGTACGTATTTTTTGCGTTTCTTAATGATTTTTCCTTTACTGCTCGTTGTATACAGCTCTACAGAAGTATATTTAGTCACCAATATAGTTTCAATATATGTGGTTTAAACCAAAAAAAAATAATATTGGGGTTGGCAATTGTTTCAGCCTTGATATATTTGGGGCTATCTGATACACCTCGGAATTTTTCTGGGGATTTTTTGTTTAAAATGTAGATTTACGCATTTGGTACTCCCATAACTGCTGTAGAAAAATACTATTTTTGATTAGATTGGATCAATAGTAACACAGTGGCAGAGAAGATGCAACAAAAAAATTCTCAAAAAGATTGATTTTTAAATATTTTTTTTTCTCGTTTACAATGTAACACTTTTCAGTACCAGATAATATCGATAATTTTATACTGTGTGTCTCCCACGTTCCGTGGTCACATTTTGAAATTTATGTTCGACTTTTCGGTAAAATTAGGTTTCTGGCTATTGGATAAAACATCCTTAAAAATTACGCACGAATTTCAAAAGGTAGCCACGAGCTAAGAGGAAGCATAGGGTAGTTTTTTTTTATTTACAACAGTTAACGTTATTGATTTTGCAAAGCTTATTTGTCTAATTCAATTTAATTTCATGTTTTCATCATATAAGTTAATTCATCTTAAAATACAAAAAACGTGTTCCGCAGTATAAAAACGAGTCATCGTTACATTCATAGAAACTTCAAAACCTCTAAACTTAGACTCATTATAGTCCATAATTTATAGATCACTTGCGCCGTTATGTTAAAAATTTTCCCCGTTCGGTTCGTTATGTTACAGCCGATATGTTTATTTTTTTTCTTCGGAACGTTTTTAAACATAACGGCGCAGGAGGTGTAGTTATCAAGGACATTGAGTGAAAGATCAGATCTTTAAAAGTTATTTCATAATAATGGTTACCAATTTTTAGACTGTTAAGTTCGCTTGACTTTTATTTAACGACGAATTAACGCTACATGAACTAACGTTATATATAAATGTATATATATAAATTACATTTTCCAATCCATATTTATTCTTGTTTTGTCACGCTTTAGTTGGCATGATAGGTTTAGCCTATATTTTATATATCTGGTATATATGTTCCGTATGATTTTCGTTATCGATATGAATACTCGACTTATTCTCCTGATTTCCTTTATAGATTATAAAAAAAATCGTGAGAATAAGTCGGGTATTTATATTGTTAACGCAAATCATACGGAACATATACCAGGGATCTTTGACACGTGAAATTAGAGTAACACCTATTTGATAAGCGTGATTGGGCGATTTGTGTTTCAACAGGTCTTATAGCGCCCTACAGTAAAGCTCTACGAACTTCTTTGGAACATTCGAATCATATAAAATAAAAATAGTAGCATTCAATAAGTTTTACAAAATCTCAAAACGACTGTTATTTTTTCAAGTTTAACAAGTTTCGTGGACATTTTTTATTCGACTTTACTAAAAAACATCTTGACGAAACAAATAAAACTTTAGTTTTAAAGGGTTAACCTTTTGTTGATACACAGACCTATTTTTGAAATATATAATTAAAATACATATTTGTTATTTTTCTTTTAATTTAAAGAAAGCATATTTCTAAAAGATATAAAAAAAGAACAATAAGGTGGTAATGAGCTATTAACAATATTTTTTCGTTGTTTTTTGCTGCGATGCATACTTGGTAAAAACTAATATATATAAAGCACATGATTAAGAAGCCAAGATTGTTTTCTTTTAACTCCCTTGGACAAATACAAAAAGATACAATAGCGAGAAATGAAAAACGTTTTTTTTTGTAGAGAGCGGCGAATGTCATTTAAAATCGCGAACGATATTTTTTATTTCATTTAAAAAGGGGCGCACCAGGCATGGACATTTTTTCTTTGCGTTTGTCTTATGGCACCTTTAGGAGTTAAAAGTGTGAAAATAATGAATAATGTCCATTAAAGAATGACTCACTATGTAGCAAAAATAAGTCTGTCTGGGCTCATACATCATATATCATTCACAGATAAATAATATTGAAAATATATGACTCCCACTCTAACTAGGGTGTGCGTGGTGTCAAGATGAACGTGTATGTTCGGAAATTGATGGTTTTCAAGTCTGATCGCTAGTTTTTATTTAGATATCTAAAACGCCATAGGAAAACGTATAGGTTTCACCAAAGACCATGCACACCTTATTGCAGATTTATATGCCTTAATGTTGAGTACCTAATTATTGTCTAATAAAACAAATTGCAACAAATTTTCAAATAATCATTAATCACTAGACCCGAGTTTTTAGCCGGGTCTCAAACCCGAGCCAGAATCCGACCTCGAATTTAGCTCGGGTCTCTGACCCGACTCGAAAACCCGAGTTTTCCGGGTCGGGTAGCAAAAATATCGAATGCCTTTGGGGCTAATTTGATGTTCAAAGGGTTAATTACTAAAAAAGTCCAAGCCTGGTGTGCCTAAAAAATTGTCAGTGATCATCCAAACTCATTGTGTTTATGGTACTTGGTGTGTATGGTTGAAATAGGGGTAAAGACTAGCCGCAAAAAAGTAGGGAGATTTTGGCGGCAAAGAGCGGCGCGCGCGAGAGATCCTTTTTTTCTTTGTTTTGTTCTTTTTTTTGTTTAACTCTTAAGCAAAGTACATAGTGCGCAGGGTAGACGGATGTACTTGGACAGCATTTGCCATTGCTTGATAATGGGAAGTTGAATCATGAGCGGATGTGCCGGACATTAGCGAGCCCTCGCCCGAATCGTGATCCTTGTCCACTAGGTGATAACGAGCACGGAAGGCCACTAGGTGGGCGTAATAAGCCGGCGCTGGAATTGACACGGAGCGTGTACAACGGACATAGGTATGGCATAACTGATAAGTCAACACTTGTAGCTCATCAGCAGTGAAGTTGTTGTCATCCCACAGCACGTGATAGTGAGACGGCCGAGAGGTGCCCTGGATTTTTTTGTTAACTTTNTTTTTTCGTCGATTTAAGGCATATGGAGGCCCCGTAGGGCAAAACGGGTATTGGTGACCCCGCCTCAACTTTTCGAGAACATTCGATTGACGGTGTTATTTTTTGCGTAAGTTGGAGATTTCAAACAGCTCTCTAGGGGGCCCTGGTGGCCCAAATCAATTTCTGAATAGTCAGATCGACGTAGTTTGACGAGCTTTACAACTTGGCATTACCAGTTTTTTTTTAATTATTGTGAATTAATGTGAATTTTTTAAGTGCCTGTTTATTTACACGCATTTTCCCCCTACGGGTTCCCAAAAACTCTTTCCCCCTAAGAGTTAAATAAATGCGCAGTTATCTGACCTATATATAATACTTCGTCATAGTTCGTTATTTATTTTATTATAATCCTATAATTTTTGTATGTCCGCCTACGCACTGCGCAGTAGTCTATTATGATATAAGTAATTTTAAGCCACCTCAAGAAAAGCTTCAAGAGAAAGATATTTTTTAACTTTATAGTGAGCGTATTTGGTTGCATAAATGAGCTTATGTGCTTTTAGTCATTGGATTTCTGCCACTCACGCCGGATCATTCACCGTGACCTGAAGCCACAAAACTTATTGATTGATCGCCAAGGAATTATCAAACTGGCCGATTTTGGTCTCGCCAGAGCATTCAATGTTCCAATGCGTCCGTATACTCATGAGGTCGTCACAATGTGGTACCGCTCGCCCGATATACTTCTCGGTAAACAGGTATTATTCCATTAAAAAATTATTGTTTGGTCTAAAATTTTTCATGCGAAAACTGCAATAGGATGGCGTAGGCGGTGTATGTACTACCCCCTTTTCGGAGTTACCTGGGCGGAATAGCCACAACGCAGTTATCGGGCCAATATTA
>SCLG01000114.1:2112-23274 GCA_004367875.1 Oikopleura albicans
TTAAGTTTCACCTTCCGAAACACTTTTTGTATTTGAATTTTACGTCAATTTCACGTGAATTAAATCTCATTATGACGTAATACTATTTTTTTTGGCATAATAGAAAAACCTTTTTAATTATTTTTATTACATGTTTTAACAATAATTTCTTACGCTTTCGAAAAAAACGCATAACTTCGAAAGTCCAATTTTTACGAAATATTTTTTTACTTTGGTTTCTGACAAAACTAATTGTTTTGGCAACTTTTTGTCTAAAAATTTTGTTTCAGAAAACAAAATCTTAAAAAAGTGAAATATAATGGCACTCGGGTAAAGTGAAACATAACGGCTTAGTGGGTAACCGGACTTACTCTAAATTTGAACGAAGTGGAATTTTATGTATCAATTATACTGTTCGTTATAGACTATAACTTATAGTCNGTGGTTGAGTTATATTTGTTGGATGTATTTTATAAAAAAAACTGTCTCAAAAATATGCGCTGCAAAAGCAGTCAAATCCGGGTCTATTGATATCATTTTAATCTCCGATAGTTGCGCGTTCAGTTGCTTCGCAAACTAGTTCCGGTCGTATGTCTACAACGCTACAAAACTATGAACCTCAAAAACAATACAACTAATGCTTGTGATAAACGAATTCTGGTCTAATAACGATTAACTTAAATAACGATTGGTAAAAACTTGTCCAAAAAAGTAGCTTGTAGCTACTTGAACTTGACCATTAAATTATTAGTATAAAAATAAGTAATAATTAGTAGAAAACCATCCTATCCCAAGCGTGGCCTCGTAGTTTTTCCTCCCGAATCCAACCATGCCAAAAAAAATTGTTAATAAGAAGTTCTCGAATTTCAAAATTTTTTTTTTGCCGTTTCTTTATAGCCATCGTCTTTTCAAGGTCTTTCTGCATGGTACAATTTAAAACGCCGTCGTCTTTTCAAGGTCTTTCTGCATGGTACAATTTAAAAGCGCCGTTATGTTTCACAAAAAAATTCCGAAAAAAGTGAAACATAATGGACCGAGCGGGAAAAAGTGAAACATAACGGCGCAGTGCGTAGGCGAATTGGTCTACATTTCATTGAGGTCTGGTTTCTTATGGCGTTCTGTAACAAAAACAGAACTGTGGCATCTCTGGGCTCTCTAGCGCGAAAACTAGCACTCTTATTATAATTTTTGGCATGCTTGGATTCAGGAGAAAAAACTACGTGGGCTAGGATGTTTTTATAAAAAAATTCGGAGCCTACGGAAAAGTATGCAAGATCCCTGTGCCCACTGTACTATTAATTAATACTTATTTTTGTACTAATAATTAGTGCTTAAACTTTAAAGTGGCTTGTTACTTTTGGTGTAGAAATACCAAACTTTTACCAATCGTTATTTATTAGACCATAATTCGTTTATCACAAGCATACGAATTCTGGTCAAATAAACTATAGTTGTATTGTTTTTGAGGTTCATAGTTTTGTAGCGTTGTAGACATACGACCGGAAGCAACCGAAGCAACTGAACGCGCAACTGTCGGAGATTAAAATGATATCAATAGACCCGGATTTGACTGCTTTTGCAGCGCATATTTTTGAGTCAGTGAATAGATTCGAACTTGCTCAGCTCTCATTTTGCTCTCGACCCAACACGCATCACCCTCATAGCTAGCCGTGTAGCATTTTAGCCGGTAAACGCGGTATAAAAATAATACCAAAATGAGATATTATGACCAGAATTCCTTTTTCTGACAGATTTTCGACTAGTAATAGTAGTAAGTCATGCGGACGCGTGCAACTGGCCTATTTCAAATAGGCTATTTGTGTTTGTACCAAAAATTGAGCCCTTATCTAAACACATTTTAGACCCTATGACGCATGTGGACTTGTCTACGTAGGGCCCTACGTAGGGCATGCCCTATAAGGCGATACTTCTATTATGTACGTCGCTTTTTGTATCATTTTATAAAGCCCAACGTATACGTGCAACCTGTTCCAAATAACGGACGGTCGAAAAACGGCGTACACGACTCGTGACGGCAGGCGTCAAATGAGAAATTTATTAGATCAAAGAGGAGAACGAAGAACATTCTTTCTATTTGTTAAAGTGGAACTAACTGACAAGGGTTAAAAAATTCTATGCTTCCGGTGCTTGATCTTTCACCTGTAGGCCTTAGATTTCAACTTAACCTTCAAACACGTATTGCGGACTTTTGTCCGCATGGGCATATTAAATTCGTTTATTTTGGCGTTTTATCTTTTTTTTTCCGTTTGTTTCGAATCTTGCGTTCTTCATTCTTAAGATGCAAGATAACGGCGCAAGAGGTGCATTTAACTCCCAGGGGTCACATTGTGGCGATCGTCACAAAGCGGCCTATTCGGCTGATATCTCATGAAAACGGGCTCAAATCAAAAATCGCTGATAGACGGGTCAAACCGAATTATATGGAGAAAATTTTGGAACAAAAATCGAAAAAAATTTGTTCTCAAATTTTTTTCAAAAATCTTCCTGAGATGACTTGGGAGACATCGGGCTAATTTTTTTTTTGGTCTAGTTGGATTCAGCATGTTTGAATACTCCATAAAACACTATTTGCGATGATTTTTTCACTTTAAAAACAGTCATAACGGGGTTTTGTGACGATCNTCACAATGTGACCCCTACGGGTTATGAGAACACATGTGACCATTCAGAGTTAAGTTTGAGAACCCTGATATTGAGTACCAAAAACGATTGATGTCTGATCGGTCTAACCCGTTTTACGTTACAACATGCGCCGTTGAGAAGTCAAGTCTGATAAGTGTAACGGAAGACTCCCCAAATTGTATTAACGATGAACAAGCATGTCCTTTTGGTTTTGAAGTCGATCTCAACGGCCGTTACGTTATGGTCGGAGATAAATGCAAATGCAAAGATCCCGTAGAGTTTTTGCGAAATGTACAAGATATGGAAGAACTTGGAAGTATTCATTATGGCCTGGCTGGATATAAGTCATTTTGAAGATATTTTGCGGACAGTTGTCGGCATAAACGGTCTCAGCGCGTTTTTTTTATGCTTTGCCTTGCTCAATGATAATACAGTAAAATCAACATAGAGTAAGCAGTTTTGAAACGAAATTCAGATAGAAAATTTTTATTTCATACAATTTATCAGGAATAATTGATCGAATGAAAAAAATGTGAAAAACCCATTTTCATCGGTTAAGCGCGCCGGAACTTCCATGTTCATTTTATATTACATCACTTACCTGCTTAAAGTAACAGTAAGTCTTTTTGCCGACGCACTACCTGCATAAAGTAACAGTTCCGCCCACCTGCTAAAAGTAAACCCTAAAATACATGTAAGAAAAACATGTTAACATTGTAACAAAAAACATGTTAACATTGTAACAAAAAACATGTTAACATGTAACAAAAAACATGTTAACATGTAACAAAAAACTGTTACTATAAGTCGAATTGTTACTTCAAGCAGGTAGAGGGAAAAAACTGACTGACACTGTGAGCAGTAGGTGGTGTATTTGTTTTTAAGTCAATTTAAATCCACAAGATGTGCTGGGAAACGGCCACTAAAAGTGGCCAGTTGACGGCTTAATGTGTGGACAATTTGTTGGGAAACTCTAAAATTATCGGAAATGGCTGGTTAATGGCAAATAAGCCGACTAATATGTGGCCCGTTAACGGCAAATGGCCCGGTGTATGATTTAGTGAGAAATAAGATACGCCTATAACAACCTGATAGGTAAATCGTATATTTTTGTTGAAGAACGTCGGAAATTTTCGCATTTCATCATAAATTATTATTATACCGGCCATCCTTTTGTTGATACTCATTTTTGGGTAATATTTTCAGCCACGTATTTAGCGACATAATAATTGGCCAAGAAGAAGTGTGCAAAATTTGGAGATCCCACTATACTCAGGCTAATAATGATGTTTTAGACGAACCACCTAGAGACTGTAGGATGAAACTAAATGTCGGAAGTGAAAAAAAGTGGACAGATGTTATTCATGACGGCAAGTATACCGTTCCGTATACTATTACACAAAGGTGGTTTTAAAGTGATAAAGTTTTTTTTCAAAAGGACAAATAGAAAAAAATTAAAAATCAATTTTGGTAAAACCACGACTCAAGATTGATAACTATTGAATTAACCGATGATTTGAGGGCAATTTTTTAATGTAAAACAACGAAAAATTACACAGGGTGCGCTATTCATCATCCAATGTATTTCAAAATTTTGTATTATTCGTCCACGTTTATGAATTTTTCGGTAGACGTTCAACTGCACACCCTATGCACACCCTGTAGTTAACTATTCTACCATGAAATCGTACCTTCGCGACATTTTGCTGCCTTTTCTGACTGAAATATTCTCAATCAAAACCGAAGTTTGTAAATGTGACGTCTTTTTAACCCTATTATGCTCATATTCAATTATCCATGATATATGGGCCATAAATTATGGCCCATAATTATCTAAAAGATTTAAAACCGCGAAAGTTTCACATCATCGATAAAGCGCGCTATTCGAGAAGCTGTGAAAATCTTCGACAAATACACAAACATTAGATTTCTCGAACAAGCTGAATTTGAAACCATTACTGGGTAACGGTTATGTTACATACAGAACTGATAAAGGGGATTGCACCTGAATTCGCACCGTTTCAACCTACAGAGGGGTCGCCAAGTAAGGGACGGTTTCCTGTTTTGAAAAAGCGTCCCTTACTTGGCGCCTGGCCCCTACTTGGCGCACCCACAGTTTTTGTCTGATAGTCTTGTCCATAGTCTACCAATAAGATGCTTCAAATTTTTAGGTGTTTTTTATTTAATTTTTGTGCTAAAGATACATAATGTTTATAATTTATAAACATAACTGGCGACTCATTGATTACTTGGCGACTCAANCATTATTTTTGAAAAAACCATCCCTTACTTTACAACACGTGTCCCTTACTTGGCGTCAAAATTTTTTTTTCGAAAAAAAACCGTTCCTTACTTGGCGACCCCGTTCCTTACTTGAGAAACTGTCCCTTACTTGGCGACCCCGTTCCTTACTTGAGAAACTGTCCCTTACTTGGCGGGCCCTTACTTGGCGACCCCTCTGTAAACAAAAAAAGACGAGTAAATAAAAAGAAAATTAGTCTCTTTTTGAACCAAATGCCCTGAGTGCCGCTTTTGATTTTTTAACGGCACCACGGCACTCACGGCATCACGGACCATATGTAATATTTTTTTACAAATCATCTATATTCTCAATGAACGGCATGTAATTTTTATTATGATATGTATGATTTAGCACTATTTATTTCAAATCTTACCCAAGTCTGAAAGGCGGCATTTCGTGAACAATAAAGAATGCATTACGGACGATTGCTACAAGGCGATAATACAGTTCATTAAAGGTCGCGGATGTGCCAGTGGGATTGGTCAAAAAAAGTATCAAAAAATATCATTGGGTCGACAGTGTGCTAAAACCAAAATAGGAATTGATTATAAATTTTTCAAAATTATTAAAACAAAAAATACTTTATAAACTTATAGTAAACACTATAATTTAATTAAAACGAAAATTAAATAAAAATAAATGAGAACAAAGCGATTTCAAGCCACTATCTGTAAAAAACGTTTTGAAAAAAAAATGTTTTAATGCACATTAGGGTATTCAATTTAAATCAGTTTAAAAAGTTGTTCATGAAATGATGCATGCATTGGGTGTTTGGCACGAACAAATGCGCCCTGATCGCGACGAAACAATAACAGTTCATACAAATAATATCAAACCCTCGCAATTAGTAAGTATTTATTGTTTGGATACTTTGGCGATCACAGTTTGGTCGCCAAGTGTTGTTCAAAACATGCTTCGCGATCATATGGTCGTCTAACCACTCAAAATACAAGTTTTTTTTTGGCTAACTCAATTGGTCGCCGAAATACCCCACGCCTTTTAAAGACTTAATGTTAAACATTGTAAAACAGAAAAAAAGTTTCATCAAAACCAGTGCTCGAAAAGTTGGACAATGCTCACATTTTCCCCAACGCTCGATTTTATCCTAACGTAAGCGTTGGCCAACGCTGGAACTTGTCCCAACGCTTCCAACACAGAACTTGAAAATATTATTCATTCAGTTCAACTTTCATCCAATGAAAAAGGAAGAATTCAAAATTGCAGCAAGTGGTCCTTATGACCTTGATTCGATAATGCAGTATGACGGATTTTCGTTGAGCGTTAATGGAGAACCCACAATGACCACAAAAGATGATATACCCATTCCCAGTCCGCGTAACGGAGCGCAAGGTTTTTCTGATATTTGACCCGGTTTAAGTTTAGGCCTTTTAGTCTTTATGGCCACTGGCGGCTCGTAGACTTCTCAACCCACGAAAATTTTTTTGATAAAAAACTGTTTTTGCCAAATTGTAGAGCTCGAAAAGNCATTTGACTTAACACCATTTGGCTTAACAGTTTGCATTTGACTTAACAGTTTGCAGTTAAATTAACACTTTTTTGACCTTTTTACCAGCATTTCCGCCTACGCCCTTGGGGTTTATCACGCCGCCTGAGGGTTTATCAGGTTTATCAGGCCGGTTTTGGAAGGAGAAAGTGTCCTGACAAACCCTCAGGCGGTGTATAACAATTTTTTGGATTTTTTCGTTCATTTATATTGTTTTATATCATTTTTTTATAGTTTCAAGTTTTCCAGGGTTTTAACCTACGCACTACCCATGTGGCTTAACAATTTGCATTTGACTTAACAATTTGCATTTGAATTAACACCTTTTTTCGGAAAAAAATTTGTTAAGTCAAATGGTTAGGTGGTGTATTTGACCCTGTTTAAGTTTAGGCCTTTTAATCTTTATGGCCACTGCCCAACAGAATTGAGCTGCCCAGTGTCTGCCCAGGGTGTTTTTTAACCATTTTTTAACGCATTATTTTAGTCTTGTCTGATGGTGATATAAAATATTTGGGTGAACTTTACCCACCACCAGCAGTTGAACGAAACCCACCAGTTAACCCTACCTGTACAAATGAAAGGGACACACATGCTTGCACTAATTTGACAAGCTAAGGATCAAATAGTTAAATTTTAAACAACGTATAGTACAGTCCTTATTCCTCTTTTGGACGGTTTCGATTTTCTCGAAAATTGTTTCCGTAAAAGAACCATTGTTCGAAAAAAAAACATTAAGCCATTTTTGAATATCCTTACTAAAGTTCGAGACTGTACAATCTTTGCTATGCGACTGGTTTTATGAAAGAATGTCAAACAACATGTAATTTATGTGAAGAAAAAAGTACTTGTCGAAATGCAAAAGATACCGACAGATGTCGCGACGGTGTCGCAAAATGCTTAGAGAATGAATATCGAAGAAGTTGTCGAAGAACCTGTTGTGATATTCCTCGTCAAGTATAAATGTTATCTATCACCCTCAGTGTGACCCTGAGGAATAATTTGTGTATCCATTATTTTTATCTGAATCTAGAAAACAGACGACAATTTTACGGTTTTATTATTAATAACCTGAAATAAAAGAAAATCTGCTTCATTAAAATTTTGTCTTTTTTTCGGCCCTAAACGAGTTGGCAGAAGTGCCGAATTCTGTCTCAGAAAAATAATAAAATTCGCCACTTTCCCTCTTTCTTTTTTGCCTCATGAAACTGGCAGAATGCCGAAGTGCAAAAATGTGTAATTTCCGGATTTTTTCACTTCGAATCACCTGCGCAGTTCTCGCGCACCTTGTGCAGTTGACGGTTAGATTGTTCTACACGATTGTTCTGTAGACGGAACTGCCGGATAACTGGGCAGAGGTTATATTACCGGGTTCACTTGGCCAGAAAAATCTGATAACTGATAAAATAGACTCGGGTTAAAGGCCGTATAATGGATTCTGACTTTAATTTCATTATCATACATTATAATAATTTGGACATTATTATACATTATCAGACATTATCAGACATTATCAGACATTGTGATACATTATCATACATTATCAATGACAATTTATCATGCATTATCATACATTACAATACATAATCATACATTTTTGACACTTACAACTTTTTACAAATATAATTATTATAATAATTTATTGATCATTTAATACGAATCCATGTATACTACTTATAATAATAAAAAATGCAAAAAGTCTCCCTTCAACTTGACGTTTGGAACAAGCGAACCCTTGCCAGTTCATATTTAATGTTACATTTTGATGCGTTTTTTTTCTTTTCTTTTTTAAAAGAATAATAGCATAAAACACGCGATACAAATCTAAATGATGAAAGACTAGTTTCATACGCATACTTCGTCTGTAATTAAATTAGCACCGACCCGTAAGGTTGAATTACATCAGCTTATATTATATTCATTTTTCTTGCAATGTGACATTTTTATATCATTTTCATTTTGCGTGGACAAAAAAAAGTTAAGATTTTTATCGTTTTTTTCTTAACTCTGTGTAATTATGAGGAAAGCGGTAATGCCCGATCGGCGTGGAAAGAAGAAAGGAAAACCGAAAACGATTTGTCGAAGAGATAGCTTGAATATTCCGTCGGAAGCCTCCGCTATTTCAGGTACAGTCGTTAACGCAAAATTGGGGCATTTTTGCAACACTGGGTGACAAACTGTTTTTTTTAAATAAACCATAACCACAATTTTTTTGCAAGAAAAGAATTTGACCATTCGACAGAAAATTAAAAAATGGATTATAGTTGGCTAATTTGGTTTTGGCTCAAGTTCAACCAGTCGCCTGATAAATTAGGTCTAAAAATGGTCTAAAAAATTAAATGTGTGAAAACACTACTATAATTTTCTATTTTACCTCTAATTATATGCAGAAATAACACACTTATATTCACAATAAGGGGTAAAATTACAAAAAAAAAAAAACAGAAAATCACAAAAAAATCACGCAATATTCACGACTTTTGGCCTAATAATTACGCCACCGGACTCCGGTGACCGGAGCATTTTGGCTTATTTATTTCGTCAATACGGTGTGGTCCAACAATTGATCAGACAGAGCAAATTTTAACACGCACTTTTTATGCTGAAACAATATTTAGCACCGTGCGGAAATTTTCCCTGGCTGATTCATTGTTGGACCAGACAGTATATATTTTTGATGAGACCTATAATAACTCTCCTCTAATTCGCCTTCTATTTACCATCAAAATAACTGTATGCCATTTGTATCCGAAAATGTCGCCAAAAGTTACTCATAATGAAAACTCTGTCTTAATCTTTCGGTATTCATTCGTGCATGTGCATATTAATGTTGGTGACAATGATTGAATGCCAGACTTTTTCACAAATCAATGAACTATAAGTTCGACAAAAGGCACTGAAATTACTTTATTATTTGATTTACACAGTTCAGCGGATTTTAGTGAAAAAATATTTATGTCTTTTCATAGAAAACACCCAGCAAAGCCTTGTTATCAGCGACGATGTAGTCGACAAAGTATTAGTCGATCTTTCAGTCAAAATGTCAAGGAGTCGACAAAGACGAGAACTTTAGCAAGTGAGGTTTTTTATGTTTCTTGGTACAGTCCCCCACCTTAATAAGAGACAAAATCTGTCTTCAATACGTGTCTATTGTTCGGGATAACTTTTAAGAGGATTTGTTGTTTCATTTTTTCATTATTAATACTGAAACTTGACAAATCACCCAACCCAACGGTAATAAGCGTTAGGCTATATATGCAACCCTGATTTAAATTCTAAGAAGGACTTTAGTGTTAAGGACTTAAGTCTTAGAATTAGCAAAACATCTTGCGCCGATAAGTTCTCGGGCATCCAACTATACGGCAGGTTTCCCGATGTTACTGATATTTGGCATACCGTTGTACATTTTTCTAGAAACGCCTATTTTAATAACAGGGATTTCTGGTAAAAATTTGGACAACTTTCTCAATATAGAGCTAGCCTGTGAAAGATTTATTACGCAACAGATGTAAGCTGTATTAATGTGTATGGTCGAAACCACGTGTTTTGAGATATTCTCCGCCTCGAAGAGCCTCGGGCTTGGGTCGAGCCCGAATTTAAATAAAATGTTATGAGATCTGGAAGATTGATCGTAAGCAGAAGAGGGCTTTAACTCCTTACTAATAGTAAGGGACACTTTGCTGATTTAAAAAAATGCTGTTTGAAACATGGTTTCGCGACCACTTTTCCACCTAAAAACAGTGGTCGCGAAACCTCACCCAAAAACTACACATTTGGTCGCGAAAGTACTCATAAACGGGGTAACCTCACTCTTGATAATGGCCTCCCCACTGGTCCCCAATAGGTTTTTTGTTTCTTAGTCAAGATACCAATTAACTTTTGATATTATTATAGTTCAGCGTCTGGTTAAGATTTAAATCCATTAGTGATTTTATGACGCGAAACCGTCATACAGTATATTTAATTCGAACTTTTTTGTTATTCGTAATATTTTCACTTTATGCCGTTCTCTGTCAACACAGCGTCTACATTGAAGGGTCTGATTTGAATCAAGCTTCATTTGTCGATTCTATTTGATCTATACTAAAGATTATTTTCCCCAAAAAGTTGAAAATTAAAATAACACATAAACTAGTAGTTCGTCAATTTCGAGATACACACCTGATTCTATTATGAAAGTTCGCTTTTTTTGTAGTGAAAGTTTAAATCAAACGGTTTGAGAATTACTAAAGAAAGTGAAAAGTGACCCTGACAGGTCAGAAATCCAGGATCAATACTTTAAAGACCCGTTTAATTTGGTGTATCTCGCCGTATTGTTAACTAACCAACTATTTTTGTCACCAAGAAAACGGAGTTCAAATAAAAAGAGATATTTCTGATTTCTTTTAAATTTTAGAGCACTTTTTGATTGGAATAAAATGTTATTAGATTTAACACCAACAGTTTTGACGAGTTCCTTGTTTTATTTGTTTTTCACGCCAGAATATGACGGCCAGATGCTCCCTTTGGGCATGTTAAAAAATTACTACAGGGGATTTAATATGAATTCGACACAAAAATTCCAAATACGGTAACGGCCTGATTTTTTTTTACTGAGTTGGCGTCGAATTCATGAGTAATTTCTGATATTATCGAAACATATTATTGGGGATACGCATGGTCTTAATCAGGAATGTAAAAGTTCTGTTCTAATTTTGAATATAGCGGTTAATTAAAAAAAATTGAAAAAAAAAAATTATAGCGTTCTGCGTTTTTTCCGTTCTAGTTTTCAAAAATCCGCCAGAACGCAAAATAGAAAAGACCGCTGTGTTCTGAATTAGAACGTTATACTTACCCGTTCTGATCGTTTTTGTCATGTAAAATCAGTATAGAACGGTGTTCTTGCGTTCTTTTGTTCTACCCGCGTTCTGTTCGCTAAAATTCAAGTTTTGGCTTAGAACACAACTTTTACATCCCTGGTCGTAATATCAGTTTATTTCAGTTTGATATCAGTTAAAACTGGATTCTCCATTTAATTTACATATTGCTAAACCCTTAAACCTAACATGTATTTTTTATGACATTGATTGGATAGGCCTTCATCAACTCCGGAAATTTGTAAACCCCAATTGGCACAAAATATGCGTCTAGGGTTGTTAAGTATAAATTCACAGTTAAGCTGTCACTTTTCTTCCTTTTTACTTTTGAATACTATCAATTCAGAATCAAACATATTGACGTAATTTAATGGACGGGAAAATAATATGGTCAGTTCATATTTTATTTATTCCAAGATAAAATTATAGCTCGAAAACAGAAAAAAAAATGAAATAAAGAAAAAAAATGAAATCGAAAATAAACGTGAAGATTTGAATGCAGCATTAAGTGCTCTATTGTTGATCGGTCAATATTCTCGACAGACTCCGCGAAAAAACGCCCGAATTCCCTTTTTTGCGGTTTTTATCACTCAATGGATTTCGCACACAGAGCACACGGGATTTCGTTAATGTAATTTGCCACAAAAAACATAACGCGCCATGGGCTTCGTCAGCAAGTTGACAGAGAAAAGTTAGTAAAATTTGAAATTTTGAAGCACAGACTGAAAATGAAGAAAACTGACAACGCGTAAAAATATGTCGAATTTGCATAAATTGTATCAGCAATTACAAAGAGATAATTCAATTACACAGGGTGCGCCGTCATGTTTCACCCCGTAATGTTTCACTTTTTCCCGCCCGTGCTGTTATGTTTCACTTTTTTGAGAAAATATTTTCCCCAAATACATATCTTTATATGTTAAGCCCTACGCAGTTATTTTTCACTTTTTCGCGCTCGGGCCATTATAATTCACTATTTTTCGAATTTTTTTTTGTGAAACATAACGGCGCACCCTGTGTACAAAATTCTTATGTTTTTTGACTGATAACTTTGGTCATTTACGACCTACAGAGCCATGAACTTGAGAAGAACTTAAATTTAACAATAGAACTAGTCCTACAATTTTGAAGATATGGTATCCGTTTCAGTTGTTAACGAATTTTATCAATTACACGCGCATTCGTATTTTTTCCGATTTTTGAAATAAGGTCAGAAGAAAAAATATTAGTAATTTTTAAGGCTAAATTGTATGGCATACGCGAACTAGGTCCATTGAAAAATAATGACTGATTTGGTCAATACAATTTGGTTATAATATTCTCACAGAGTTGATGCTTTAACCTAATTTGCTTGACGAAAAACCTGTATAGTCACCATTAAAACATAATAATATACAATATATAGCAATCTGCATCCGGTTCCATAGTTTATTGAAATGGGCAAATAAGGCTAGGCGCCTAACGGCTAACCTAGTGTATCAAAAACAGTCACATTGTAATGTCCTCCTTTTCCAATTGTGTCCGAGTATTTAACCAGCGATGTGGTTTACTTTGGCGCAATTGGTCGAGGCAGAATCTGACAGTTGTGTACAGATTAAATCAGCATAAAAGAAGTACTTGACAGGGTAATCCAATTTGGCTAGTGTAGAATTAGAGGACATTTGTCCGTGAGCGGGAAGCTCATTGAATTTAGTTGATAAGTGCCGATGGGCTAATTTATCGAGTGTGAAGCGTGTAATTACGCGGTGCTCAGAACACAGCCTTGACGCACGAAGCCACAACCCTTATTTTTATATTACACCATATTGCATAAATATTTTTGTCACCATAATGGAAACATGAAAGTGATAACTGTGTGTAAGCGTTTTTAATCTGGTTTGTAAACGCAGCGCTTAAATAGCCTGGTTAAGCGGTTCTTGGATGAAATCGAATTTACTTAGTTTTAGTAATTGTTAAATGATGAGCATATTTGATAAGAATCATAAATAAACTAATTGCATGCAATAGAGCCACTTTGAATGGCTAGATACAACGGAGAAAACTCCCAATAACTGCACACTGTGCTCGATAAGTGCGCAGTTTTTTAAGGCCCGCGCCCGAATTTACTACCCGGCCGTGCAAAAATGCACGTTTTTTCCGTTTCTATTTTGATCAAATGTTCAGTCATAAAAATATTTGTTGTGGTTTATTTTTCTGTGCCTTTCCTTTCAGCCAATAGCCGCGTTTCAATCATTTGCACGTGCCCTGTTTTTTTTTGTTCTTCAAACTCAACTCTCAGACAGACGGTCTCAAAATTAATTTCACTCTTGAATGGAACATAATTTTTTTCGCTGATGATCAAGAACTCATTCCTCTGACGATGAAAATATTTTGGANNNCTGGATCATCCAGCCTGGATGTCGTCCATATATAGAGATAAACGCTAGTGATGATACACCCATATGGACCCATCGAGCATACAGAGGTCGAGGAAATGGCGCCTGACTCAGGCGGCCTGAGCTCAGCTGAGGTATAATTTAAGAAATTAGCTGCACGAATTTTTGAAGGTTGTCAAAATGTATATGGCCCATATTATATGAGGTTTACGGCCTCTTCAAGCTAAGATTTTAAATACATTTTCCAATCTAGGGCGGTTTACATTTTTTGTATACTTTTCTATATTACAGAAAGTCTGTCAGAGACCGTTCATTAGAGAAATCCACGGAAATTATGTTTTTCAAAACGGGGCTTCTTCCATAAAGTTTCTTTAAATAACCTTTAAATTAAAGGCTTTAACTAAAGGCTTAACAAAATTCAATTATNCTGATTAGGTTGTATATAAACCCGGAAAAAGTGTGCATATTCAAATGTTGCACATTCGAAAACTGACATTTTTGTGAAACACCCTGATGCCGTGCCGGAGTTGAAAAAAAACCGCTTCATAATTTTGAAATTGCACTGTAAGAGCAACACTACCAAAATGTTTTAAGAATCGCTCACGTCTTACGGTCCGTATCTTGGCAGTTATTGTCTCAGCTTGTCGTACACCACCTACCTGCTTAAAGTAATAGTGAGTTTTTCCGCCTACGCACTACCTGCGTGTAACAGTTCCGCCTACCTGCTTTAAGGAAATCCAAAAATGGAACCAAAAAGTGGTACACCAGATGACTCGTTATAGGGCTAAAACTAGGGCTAAGAACTATTACTTAACAGTCATGCGCATATTGGGTAGCTAGCTACCCATTTTCAATTTATTTCTAAATAAAAAGAGAACGGCTTGTGATAATAAAAAACGGACAACGGATTTCAAATCAAAAAAAAAAAAAATACGTTTTTATATGGGAGAAAAATATTTTTTNAAGTTATTACGAAATTGTTTTAACGTTTGGGTCCGTGGAGGACGAGCGTTAAAGTTGAAAATCACCCCAGTAAGAGAAGAAGAACAGGGCTTCAAAATACAATAATAATAAAAAAAAATCCGTTTATTGTTTGGCGCGCTAAAGCAAATTGGGTAGCTAGCTGTTTAAGCAGTTAGTGCGTAGGATGAAAAACTGACTTTTACTATAAGGAAGTAGGTGGTGTGAAGAATCACATTCTATCTTCGTTTGGCAGCCTAACGACGGAGACACTCTGATAGATTAGCATTGGCAATAAGGTTTGACAAAACGCTAATTTTGCTCTATATGCGACAGTAGTTTGATTTACAATCAATTACAGTAATAGCAAATGCTAACAATATTATCGCTTTTTCACAGTTGATTTAATTTTAAATGAGGCAAACGCATTTTTTTAGCCTCGTATGTCGTTCGTTCTCTATCTGCTTAATTAATCCCATTTTCAGTAACTTATCATTGCTTGATTTTTATTTATTTTTTGCCATTACCAGTTATGGCTAATTTTCTATGAATTCATTAAAATTGTTGTTTCTTTTTTGCGGAAAAATCTGGTAACACACACTGAGAACTGCTAAAGAAGGCAGAGATAGAGAAAAGCCTGGTTGAAAACCAGTATGTTTAACCAATAGACGTAAATTCAGCAGGGGCATTCAGTCATATTTGTGACAATTTTCACCATTTCAAAAGAGTACCAAAAATAAGGCGTGATGAACTCATCTACTATTTTTTTTAAATATAATAGACCTTCAAATTTCAGCGTCCGCTAAAAGACATTAAAAAAAAAACAATTTCAACACATGTTGCTAGAAACTCTCCGAGCTTCACGATTTGGCAAAATTAATTTTTGGCCCACGGAAATATAAAACGTATGCTTTAAGTTTCAAAATGAAAACAAAATAATATATTGATGAAAATAGAATAATATATAGATGAGTTCAATTACTTCCCGAAAAATATGAAAACAAAACGAACCTTTCGACACTGGCGGTAAAAAATTTGAAGAAATATAAAGCACAGTACTATTTGTTTGACTTATAGAATTTTATAAATTCTAGTTTTTAAAGAATTTTGCTAAAGTGTTATCTGGCCCAATTATGCAATTCAGTGACAAAGCATTTTCCGCAAGATTACCCCAAAAATTGTCAGTACGGGTTATTTTTCCGATTCGCGGAGCTGTTTTTCATATTTTGGCGGTGTAAACTAAAGAAAGGAAACAAAGTGATAATTAAAAATAAAACTTTTTCCATCATTACATGCCATTTATGACCTGGCTGAGTAAATTTGAGTGAAAAAATTAATACCGAACCTTAATCCACGTTTTCTTTCTGTTTGGGATTTTTTTTGAAATTTCGTTTGAAATATGTTTTATCGGTTATCGCTTATTTTTCAACGCGTTTTAACGTTAAAGGGTTTCAACGCGTTAAGGGGTTTTAACGTTAAGGGGTTTCAACGCGTTTTAACGTTAACCTTAAAGGGGTTAAATTCAACACGGTTTTTTTTTCAAAAATTTTCTCAAAAAACTGTCGAGGCGCAACGGGAAACGCAGTTTTGCATTTTTTCGGTTAGAAACTTCAAACATTTAATATTGGTATGAAATTGTCATTCATATAACGGTATGTGTCTGAAAGGTAGAAAAAATATACGAAAATGCGGTTATGACAAGAACGTCGAGGTTGAAAGGGTGGTGGCCCAATTGGTTGAATCAGGAATTGGTAAAAAATACGGAAGGAGTCAGTATTAGTGTATTAGTCTTAGTGAACGTTTCCAATGAATTGAGGGCAAGCAGGTTTTTGAAAATTTTCGATCAATTCCGGATTCTCCCAAATCGGTCACCACCGTGAAAGAACTTTTTACTATTCGCGGCGATACGGCAGCGGCTTTTTCGGGATCATCGCGTAGAAGAGATAATTCTATTGGGCTGTTGTGCTGGGTTACAAATTCGTATTGAAAGTCTCACCAATAATTCAAGCCTTTAACCCCTGAATACATAGATTAGACAACTGACCAGTTTTAGTCTTTATTTTCTTGAATATTTAAAAACATGTCATTAGTTAGGCAAAAGTCGCACCATGAAAAACGATTTTTTACCACTAAAAATATAACGCGCTAGAGAGAGCAAAAAAAAAAGAACACAAAAATGGTGGCACCACAGAGCCAAAAAAAATATGGCGCCAAACAGCATCATAAAAATTCAAAAATTGTGTTCATTTTTGTGTTCATTTTTTCTCTCTCTACCGTCTTATATTTTAGTGGTGAAAAATCGCTTTTCATGGTGCGACTTTTGCCTCATGTCTTCAGAGGTTAAGACATTTTTTTTCTGGTACTTTATGATTTTCATTTCGGATTTTGACCCTCACCCCGCTTCAACGAATCGCAGTTCAGAACTTGGCAGTTGGCGAAAACCTTTTGGGCGAACATGTCATCGAAAATATTGACGAACATAGTGACATGTCAAGAAGCCGGGAGTGGGAATGTATTCCTTAACCCTCAAACACCGAATTTCAAAGCGTATTTTGCACAAACTTTTGATTAATTTCGTTTTTTTTAGTAACGAAAAATTGGCAATTAATTAATATCAATTTAAATATTAATAATCAATTCAATTTTATTAAAACATTAGATGTGAACTGCCACTTAACTCGCCAAATCAAGGCTCGTGATGAAAAATACTCAAATATGGTCCCAGAAAAAATATACTTGGGAATATCTTAAATTTGATTTTGCAAAATGATCCAATATGAGAATATTGGCACTGTAATTATATCTGTAAACCAAGGCAATGAAATGACTCAGTTGGATCTCGATTATACAGCACTTATGTAGCTAGTACAGGCCAATTAACTCCTAGGGGAACACATGAGAAAAATATGCTCAACGGCCTATAAATCGTCCAAAACTAATAGAAAACTTTGCGAAATCGAATCATTTTTGATTATTTAACTGTCAAGATATAAAAAACCCTACAGCCTACATGTATAGGCTATAGGCTATAGTGTATAATTTATACAGTATAAACTATACAGTAAATAATATATATCCATTTCAAACATTCGTTTTTGACGTATTTGTCCTTTGCTAATCTATATTTAAATGACAAACATAGGCAAAATACGACAAAGAATACATTTTGAGCATGTTAGGGTTAGCTATTATAAATAATCAAAATCAATGCGCAAAATATAATAATTGTCGAGGTCATCATAAAGAGATTTAGCTTATGTCACCGACAGCTAAATATCAAAACTGGGACCATGTTTTAGTTAAATTTTATCAGGACAGGGTTCGAAATTTTTCAAATCAAGGCTTCGAGAGGCGAGTTAATAAAAAAAACAGCAGCAAGAATGATTTTTGATATCCAGAATTATTTCCAAGATTTGTGTACGACGGCTAATTATACGTTTCTCGGATACTACACTGTGTGCGCCGTTATGTTTCGCACTTTTATATTTCGTTTTTTTTGATGATTTTTTTGCAAAACATAACAGCTCACCAGGTGCATTTCATTTTACAAGTATGGTTTTGAATTATGACTAATATACTGTCAATTAGTAACTATGACTCATAACCTGATGAATTTTATACTATGAGTCATAGTCTATGACTCATCGTTCGTAAGTTCACTGATTCATATAATCACTCGCCTTTGAAGATCAGAAGAGTCGTCGGAATCGCAAGAATCTGCTCTGTTAGAAAATATAAACTGCTCTGGAAATATTAAACACAACAATGGCTAGTAACTTTTTTGCTTTCAATGCGAAGTTTTTTAACAAAAATTAGATGGTCCGCAAGAATGTGGTAATGACCATAATGGTCAATTTGCGAAAATTGCAGAAGATTTTCTGTTATATTCAAGTTGCGGGTCGTGACTTAAATTTTTTTTTTACATTAAACAGGCTAAACACGAAATATCAAAACTTTGCGGCGTTATTTATGCTAATGTATTTTTTTATACACTAAGAAGTCTTATTTAACTCGCAGGGGGAAGTGTGTGCCTATATGCACACGACTTGGTTTTTCGTCGATTTAAGGCATAAGGACGCCTCGTAGGGCAATTTGTATTGCTGACCCGAGTTTCCCCCTACGGGTTACAAAAAAGTCCTTCCCCCTGAGAGTTAATTTCGAAAACAATTCACGCGTAATTCAAATATTTTTTTAGATTTGGTTACCTCAACATCAGAGCACCGTTTGCTGGACAATGAAGATTTGGACAAAGCTTCCGACCTTTTCCTTCTATCAGAGTAAGTTTTAGTCGAATAAATTTTCATTTGCGATCAACATCAATACTTCCTTCTGCAACAATGTTTTTCAAATTTCGTACGTCTATAAATTATACGGAACTATACGATATAATGAATAAAAATCGGACCTGATTGAAAAGCCATCCAGGGTACTTTGGGTGGTTTTGGCGACCACAAAATTGGTCGCGAAGTCGTGTCAAAAACCCATGGGGTCGCCAAGTCAATTTCTGAACAACACTTGGCAACCAACTGGTATTTTAGACAGCACTTCGGGACCATTTTTATGGTCGGTAAAACTCCGCAAAGGTACCTGTTTGGCGACCCCAAATGGTAGCCAAAATACCCCCACCCCAGTCAGAATTTTTACGAAAGAATGAACGTTTCTGCATCATAACTGAGCAAGTGACGTATAATAAGGACATTTTCGAATAATCAGTTCAATAAAGGACAATTCCGAGTAAAAAACCCATTAGCCTCGCAGTCGCTGACAGAAGTCCTTGCCCAAACTCCTTGAGTGCCTAAATTATGAATGATGCACCTATACTGCTGACATAATAAGCCTACACTTTTTTCTTTTAATTAATCAAGATTATAATCGATAATTCTGATAAGCCAATGAATCTATTTCATTTTGCGGGTAACTTCTATCATAATGCATGAAAATGCATGCTCTTGTCCAATTTCGCAAAAAAAAAATGAAAAACAAAAAAAAAATGAAGGGCGGTGATGATTCTGACTCGGCCTTATATTAACAATTGCGCTCAGCCCCATAACAATATACACCCGATGAAAAACGTGTTTTTATTTTTTGGGAAAATACACGTTGACTTGAATCGATATCTATTGGGTTAAAATGCCCATACAGTTTTTTCAAATGTCTTAAAATTATTATTATTATTTTCAGTTCACTTATTGTTTTTTTTCCTTTTATTCTTTTTGTTCATGTATATGCGGCGAAAGCGTAGAATTAAAAAGAGAATAAAGTCAAGCTGAAGCGTTGTGTTCAAAACCATGGCTTCGGTTAGGCCATATATATTGGGCACTTTTGATCTTCTGACTGATGATGACCAATTACAGGCACTACTGGTAAAAACAAAGGAGGAATATCGAGAAAAAAGTTATTATTTGAGAAACGGAAGAGGCTCACAATTAGAAAAAAGGTGATTTAGATAATACACCGTTTTCAAAAAAACCCATAGCTGCGCAGGCCCGATAACTCCCCAGGGTACCCGATGAATGAGGAGTACTTTAACTACTAATAGTAGAGAAAGATAGGGCAGCGCAGTTTTTGCGAGAAAAATTATAGAAAAAACTTTTTTTTGGAGATCTTCTAAAAAAAACGTTTTGAGAAAAATTGAAGAAGAACGTTTTTTGAGCAAAATCCGAATATGTTTTTTTCTAGAATTGAAACTACGTTTTTTGCGGAAAATTTTCTCGAAGAAAATGTCAAAAATTTTGGCCCAAAAAAGTGTTCCTAGAAACGGCGCAGAAAAAGTTTTACGACGCCTCTCATACATTTTTTTACGTCCGATCTTGCCATGGCTATTGACATTCTTCCGGAAAGTTATGCGATTTTTGGAGAATATTTTCAAAAATGTTGGTAATGTCAGAATGGAACCGGAATATAGACTGCGGGTCAGTACGTTACAGCCGGACAGTTTCAGTGTGTCATTTGGTGAATCATTTTCTACATAAGAATTAAAATTATGATGCGGAAAACTAATCATTTCTATCTTATCAATACCAACATCAGCACATGTTTCATCGATAGATTTATACAGATAATTTCTTACTCGAACAAGATACAGAATATTCTGAATACTTCCGGTGACTTATCACAGCTGGGGCCACCAGCCTGGGGGATGCAAGATGTTTTTAAGAGTCTATATGAATCATTTCTAATTTATATTTATAAACGCATTAATTCATAAAAGCAAGAATTAAGAATTAAAAAAATAAGGAGAATTTAACGCGTCCCCGTTTTTGTTCTACAAAATCAGGGGGCCTATTTTTTTTATACACAGTTTTTTTACACCATTTTTACGATTTTCGCCGTAAAAGCACAAATCAATATGAATCACGTTGTATGCGGTTTAAACCCGCATTTGATATGCGAAAGCGCATAACCAGCTGACGCGCCCTCGATCCATAGAATTACTAGCTCAATGTTCTTTATGACAACTGTCTACACAACTGTCGTACACTAATAAATACCACCGACTCGTAAGAGTCGGTATCCTAGTTTAGGACTACCCAAATTGTGTGTTAT
>SCLG01000114.1:34576-74908 GCA_004367875.1 Oikopleura albicans
AGATTTATGTTTTTTTTCCTTTTTTTTAATTTTTTTCAGATTTTTTTAAGGAACTTTTCACAAAACTTTTTCGGAACTTTTGTTTAGATTTTTTAGGAAATTCTTATTTAAGAAATTTTTTAGAAAATTTTTTTGTTTTTTGATTTTTTTTATAAACGTTTTTTTTAACATTTTTTAAGGATGATACATATGCCGGAAATTGACGAAAATAAAACGACTCCTTACTGTCTTCCAAATAAATATAAATGTGCGGATCGTCAACTTGATTTTCTCGTCTCCGCTGATAATGCTGCTTGTGTATGTGAGACGCCCTGTGAAGTCAAGCGGTACGTAACTTATATATAATCTCTATCCATTATTGTATGTACTGATTATTATGTAAGGTTCACCCTGGAAATTATTTTTTACCACGATTACTGTAGTATATATGACGCGCTTACTGGTACCGAGCTAATTGGTACAGAGGAGCTTCATATTAATGACACTTAAATAAATTATTTTTACCATTATGGTAAAACCAGCAGAAAGAAATTGAAAACCCAGGAATTTAAACATATGCGACCCTTATATGTTTAAATAAAAAAATTTCGAGCTATTTAAGCCTGATTATTAATGCTTAACTCACAGGGGAATTTCGTGTAAGTTTGCGTGTTAAGTTTAAAATACCCAAAATTGTGGGAAAACAATAAAATATGAAAGATTGCTGACAGATGGGTCAACCAAATGTTATGAAAAAAAAATGGAAATGTTTTTGGTTCAATGGTTATAAAACGATTGCGTTTGCACGAACTTACCGGTACATGAATTTACGTCTTCGTTATTCGAAGAAAATTTTTTTTCTGGAATTTCCCCGACAAACTTTTTCTCTGGAAATGACATTATTATTTCATTCATTTTTAGGTATTCAAAGGAACAGAGTACGCTGTTGCTGCCATCTGAGCAATCAATAGATTTTATTTCATGGAAATACGACAAGACACCTGATTATGTGAAAAATAATTTTGCCAAACTCAACGTTTATTTTGAAGCCCTCAATTACGATTAAGGGTTGCTAATAAATCCTAAAAGGTGTCATTTTAAGCATCCAAGACTCGAACAAACTGAGCAATATTCGTTAACTCTCAGGGGAAAGGACTTTTTGATAACCCGTAGGGGGAAATTATGAGCACGTATGCACACACTTAAAAATTCACAATAACTCGCAATAATTCCGGAAAAACTAGTAAAACCAAGTTGTAGACCTCGTCAAACTACGTCGATCTGAATATTAAGAAATTGATTTCGGCCACCAGGGCCCCCTAGAGAGCTGTTTGTAATATCCAACCTACGCAAAAAATACCGCCAATAGGATTTTCGCGAAAAGTTGAGGAGGTCAGCAATATCAATTCTGCCCTACGGGGCCTCCTTATGCTTTAAATCGACGAAGAACCAAGTCGTGTGCATAAATGCACACACTCCCCTTGGGAGTTAATAAGAAAACCAATTATGAGCGTATAACTTATGAGCGTATAAGTTATGACTCATAAGTTATGATGTTTTGATTAACAGCGCCTGTTCAATTTAATGACCAATAAGATTTGTATAATTAAAGATTTTCAAAAAAAGTACGTTATTAAATCCCATATATGCTTTGAGACCATCACTTCGTAAAATTGCGGTCGAGAATACGCACGTTTTTACTCGCCATTCAATCTAAGTTTAAAAATAGTTGGTTCAGCTAAAATATTCCTATTATCTTTGAGTTTACAATTGAATGGATATAAAACTTCAAATTAGATGTATTTTAAATGTAATTTCGGCTATTTCTGTAAGTCTGCCCTTTCTCTAGCCGACGTTGTTAGATGTTCTAGTATTAATATTCTTTTTGGCATAACTTCTATTCATCTCACATATTGGGCGAAATCGGTAAGATATACCGTATGGGGACTCTCTGGCTCTGAGGCTTTGAGCAATTTTCCTACATGTATGATTTGTAACGCTATTATGACGTCACCCTCAGAGTCAGAGCGGCCCCATACGGTATCCTGATTCGTTTCATTCCCTTATTTTTATTTAACTTTTTTCAACATAATAGGGCCAGTTTAATTATCGGTCAAAATGTCGCAAACATCAACTAAGAAGTTCGCCTACAACATTTGAATAGGGCCTATATTTGTATGCAATGTCCGGTTAACCGGAAGCGGTCGGCGCTGGTCGGTCAAAATCTCAAAAAGTGTTTTCTAGATTACAGTCCCCACCGATTTTGAAATAGGAACTGTACCTTTCTTTATTAGCTACAATTTTCGTCCCAACAAACAAGACATTTTCAAAATTTGTATTTATTATCAACCCTTAGTTTATAAACAATTGAACAGAAAAGAGCTTATGAAGTTCCGGGACTACTGGGTGATATTGGTGGACAAATGGGTTTATTTATTGGTGCATCGATTTTAACAATTCTAGAACTTTTTGACTACGTTTACGAAGTCATCAAGGTTTGTGTCGTCTTTGTTGTTGTCAGTGTCAAGGTATGTGTTGAGTTTGATTGTCCTCTAATAAAATATTATCATTAAAGACATGGTATATTTTGATAAAAAATTAGGCATCGGATGAATTTATGAAGGATGAAACAGAGCAAACAGAGCATAACGTTCATTCAAAATCCTGAATTTTTTTTCTTAGCATCAAATTGATAGGTGTGCACTGTTGCGATATGTATTCAGCGCATAACAATTTGGTTTTTCATAAAGCAAAAAAAAAAAAAATACGTCATAAATCGTGCAGACTATTGTTTTTGCCAAGAAAAGGAAGTAAATTATTTTTTTAGTTCATATAGTTATTACACCATATATTGTAGTTATTCGTATACGGGTAAAAATTGGGTTTTATCAGCGATCACCCAAGTGCAAAAAGTGGTAATAACCCACTGGCACGGGTACATCTCACATTTGTTTTCCCAAATTGGCAAGTATTGGGACATTATGTCGAGTGAAAAAAGTTTTTCTTAGAATCATGTTGTGTGATTTAATGTTGTAATGTAATTGCTGTTGTTAAATTTGTTCACTTCATATTATAAGTCCTAATTTATAACCCTAGCTTGGGGAAGAAAGGTACAAAAAATCTGTGTTTTTTTAGAATATTTTCCCACTAAATCGGCCATTAACTGACTATGGAGGCGTGATTGTAGTTATTTCTTTACCGCATCTACAAATATAAGTTATACATAAAAAAATATTTCGTGTAACGTTTATTTATTACGATACATGCAAAACTCTGCTTGTTAACATGCTAAAATCCTTTCATTAACCAAAAAAAAATTCCTACATTAAGGACCATAGCCTACGGTCCATAGGCTACGTCTCTCAGTCATCCGGTTTTCCAATTCAACAAAAATAACACCAATAGATTATCGTCGGGCAGATCGTTGATACAATATCAGTATCTATAGATATATTATATACCGTATATAATATAATTCTATAGACTATAGTATTTAGATAATTATTTGTTATCCATNTGCAAAAGCAGTCAAATCCGGGTCTATTGATATCATTTTAATCTCCGACAGTTGCGCGTTCAGTTGCTTCGCAAACTAGTTCCGGTCGTATGTCTACAACGCTACAAAACTATGAACCTCAAAAACAATACAACTATGCTTTTGATAAACGAATTCTGGTCTAATAAATAACGATTGGTAAAAGTTTGGTATTTCTACACCAAAAGTAACAAGCTACTTTAAAGTTTAAACAGTAATTATTAGTACAAAAATAAGTATTAATTAATACTTGCATACTGATGCATGTACTGATACATGTACTGATTTTTATGTAAGGTTCACCCTGGAAATTATTTTTTTGCTCGATTATATATGACGCGATTACTAGTACCGAGTTAATTGGTACAGAGGAGATTCATATCAAATGACACTTGAATAAATTATGATAAAACCAACAAAAATTAATTGAAAACCCAGAAATTTTAACATGTCCGTAATATGCCACCCTTGTATATTTAAAGAAATAATTTTCTCTTTCATGTTATTTAACTCGAAGGGTAATTGCGTGCTAGTTTGCACGACTTGTTTTAAAACGCCCAAAATTGTGGGAAAACGATAAAATATAAAAAATTGCTGATAGACGGGTCTAACCGAATGCGATGAAAAACAAAATTGTGAAAAAAGTTGGAAAAGTTATGGGTTTGTAAACAATGGTCAATAATGGAGTGGATGATGTTGTATTTTGGGTAGTTTCGCGACCACATGGTTTGGTCGCGAATTGATGTTCAAAATTTAATTTTGCGACCAAATGGTCGCGGAATGACGTTTTGGGTGAGGTTTCGCGATCACTATTTTATGTGGAAAAAATGCGCGAAACCTTGTGTAAAACACCATTTCGCGACCAAATGTGTGGTCGCGAAAGTGCTCATAAACGGTTTTCTTTCGCGAAAATGGTCGCGAAAATGGTACCCTTCACCTTAATAATGGTTAATTTACCGGTACATGAATTTACGTCTTCGTTATTCGAAGAAAATGTTTTTCGTGAAATTTTCCCGACAAACATTTTCTCTGGAAATGACATTATTATTTTATTCGTTTTAAGGTATTCAAAAGAACAGAGTACACTGTTGCTGCCATCTGAGCAATCAATAGATTTTATTTCATGGAAGTACGACAAGACGCCGGATTATGTTAAAAATAATTTTGCCAAACTCAACGTATACTTTGAAGCCCTCAATTACGATTAAGGGTTGATAATAAATGCTAAACGGTGTCATTTTAAGCATCGATAATGAACCCAAATTTGAGATTACCATTGTAACGCTATTATGCCATATATTACCTCAGTCTTGTGCACTGTTGTAAAAAAAATACAGTATTAAATCCGATATATGATTTGAGACCACCACTCCGTAAAATTATGGTCGAGAATACGCACGTTCTTACTCGCCATTGAATATAAGTTTAAAAATAGTTGGTTCAGCAAAAATATTCCTATTATTTCTGAGTTCACAATTGAATGGATATAAAACTTCAAATTAGATGTATTTTAAATGTAATTTCGGCTATTTTTGTAAGTCTGCCCTTTCTCTTGCCGACTTTGTTAAATGTTCTTGTTTTAATATTCCTTCTTTTAGAAAAACATTCGTAACTCACAGGGGGAAGTGCGTGTAAATAGACACGTAACGGGTTTTTTCGTCGATTTAAGACATATGGAGGCCCCGTAGGGCAAAACGGGTATTGGTGACCCCCCTCCCCCCGCAACTTTTCGAGAAAATTCGATTGACGTTGTTATTTTTACGTAGGTTGGAGATTTCAAACAGCTCTTTGGGGGGCCCTGGTGGCCGAAATCAATTAATGTGAAATCAATTAATGTTGTTGAAGTGCGTGTTTATTTACACGCAGTTTCCCCATACGGGTTCCCAAAAGCCCCTTCCCCCTGAGAGTTAACTCCTGTTGCCCCAACGGTGCCATTTGGCATACAATTTTATTCCTCTCACTTGCAGCGCAGAATCGGTTAGATATATCCTAATTCTGGTTCTCGCTTATTTTTTATTTCACTTTTTTAGACAGTAGGGGCAGGCCAATCCTTAAACATATTTTTAGATTATTTATATGAATTTAGTTTGAAATCCGTTACCACTTTGAATTATGGGAGAAAATGTCGCAAAAACTAACTAAAAAGTTCGCCTACAACACTTGAATTGTGCTTTTATTTGTATGTTATGTCCGGTTAACCGGGAATTTCTAGATTATAGTCCTACCTCCAAATCGTTAGAATTTATAACTCAAAACATTGTAAGGATTTTGAGTTATGACGTCATTTGGTAACAATTTTGACAATTTGGACAATTTTAACAATTTGGACTGTACTGTCTTCTATTTGCAGCAAATTCCGTCCCAGCAGTCAAGACATTTTCAAAATGTATTTATTATCAACCCTTAGTTCATAAACAATTGAACAGAAAAGAGCTTATGAAGTTCCGGGATTATTGGGTGATATTGGTGGACAAATGGGTTTATTTATTGGTGCATCGATTTTAACAATTCTAGAACTTTTTGACTACGTTTACGAAGTCATCAAGGTTTGTGTCGTCTTTGTTGTTGTCAGTGTCAAGGTATGTGTTGAGTTTGATTGTCCGCTTATGATAAAATATTATATTTTGTATATTTTGATTGAAATTAAATATCGGATGAATTTATGAAGGATGAAGCAGAGCAAACAGAGCATAACGTTCATTCAAAATCATGAATTTTTTTTTGCCATCAAATTGATAGGTGTGCACTGTTGCGATATGTATTCAGCGCATAAAGCAAAATGTGCAGACTATCGTTTTTGCCAAGAAAATGAAGTAAATGATTTTTTAGTTTATATAGTTATTACACCATATATTGTACTACTAGTAGTTACTCGTATACGGGTAAAAATTGGATTTTATCAGCGATCACCCAAGTTCAAAAAGTTGGCCCGGGTACATCTCACATTTGTTTTCCCAAATTGGCACACATTGGGACATTATGTCGAGTGAAAAAAATTTTTCTTAGAATCATGCTGTTGTGATTTAATGTTGTAATGTAATTGCTGTTGTTGAAATTGGTCACTTCATATTATAAGTTCTAATTTAAAGCCCTAGCTTGGGAAAGAAACGTACAAAAAATCTGTATTTTTTTAGAATATTTTCCCACTAAATCGGCCATTAACTGACTATGGAGTCTTAATTGTAGTTATTTCATTACTGCATCTACAAATATCAGTTATACATAAAAAAAAATATTTCCTGTAACGTTTTTTATTACGATACATGCAAAACTCTGCTTGTTAAATCTTTTCATTAACGGTTAATGATTAACCAAAAAAAGGACCATAGGCTACGTCTCTCAGTCATCCGGTTTTCCAATTCAACAAAAATAACACCAATAGATTATCGTCGGGCAGAGCGTTGATACAATATCAGTATCTATAAATATATTATATACGGTATATAATATAATTCTATAGACTATAGTATTTAGATAATTATTTGTTATCCATCAGTTAGACTTTGATATCAGTTTTGGGTGTAATATATATGTGGAAACTCAGGCTTTAGTCAATACTGCAAGCTCTGGGAGACGGCCCATTGTACCGTCTCCCCAAGTTGGCCATATTGACTAGAACCTGGTAATAAGCTCAGACCAAAAAACTGACTTAATGTACATTGAAAAAACTGACTAGACCTTATACATCTAGACCTTACCCATCTGAAAATTTTAGACTACTTAATATTTTGCACCATAAAATTTTAGACCACTTAATATTTTGCACCATAAAATTTTAGTGCGATCAGTATCATAGACCTGCAACATTTTTTTTTAGGAAAAGTCTTGGGGGCGAACGTTGCGAAAGCGGAAACGTGAAAAAGAAATTGCAACTGCCAGAGCAATTATTGAAGAGTATCGCCAGAAAAACGGTAAATCAGTTACCTTGGCAAAAAGCCGAGTCAAGCGATACAGCTACTTAAGCGCGCTAGGATTATCCTGTAAGTACTCTAATGACGAACAAATTTTAAAAGGATAGAGCTGTGAAACACCCTCGTTTATGAGCTCTCCAATAATATTGACGATGCGTCATCGAATTAGAAATTACGAAAATATAACTAAGGTCACACAACTCGTTTACCCTTGATCCATACAAACTATAAACGGACGGTAAATAGAAACTGGACGGTTAAGGGCATACCGTGTAGGCGTTAGCTCTGAAAAAAAATTTGCTCAAAAATGGACGGTTAAGCCGGTTCCGGACGGTTAACTGCATAACCTGTGTAGTCTATAACTGTTCAAACCATTTTATATTGTTAAGAATAAGCACAGTCCTTAGTAAGGACTCCCTACATATAATCGTTACAATTTTTGGTTTCAAAATGTAATGATTTGATGGCATAACGTTATATTTGGAGTTAGGGAGTTAATGTATTTTTATTTGATTAATTTTCATACCAAAATTAGGCTCGTTATACCAAGTCACTTCAATGTGACATTATTTTTTACATATTTTTGGAAACCAGTTCTATATACTGAATTAAACAACTTTTGAAAGTACGTCGCGATTGGGTTAACTTAAACTAACAGTTAAAACGTTATTTTGAGATAAAAATTCGAATTAAGCCGCCATGGGTTATGAAGACAATGATCACGAAGAACAGAAAGAAATCGAGCGAAAGCCAAAGTGCATTATAACAGACATAAATTAACATTCAATAAAAAAAACATTCTGTATATGGCTGATTAATTTTGCATATGACCTAATATTATGACCTAATAATTTGTTAATTCTTGTATCAGTTTTTCTGGAAAATAAGTGTTTAATAGTTGGCGGAATAGCTAAAAAACGATATCATTTGAAGATCACATCACTGGAAAGTGCTTAACAATGTTTCACAAGTACGACCCTTTAAAACAAATTCATCCCCTAAAAACGAGCGTGGAAGTTTTTCCTAACTCCTTCGAAAAAATCATGTTTGATGAATGACAGTGGTTATTGACATGACGTTCATATCTGATTACTGTATATAGCCCTGATGTTTGTAATTCTCGCTCTGGTCCGGATAAAGATAACGGATGTTGTGAGCTGCTGGAGGCGGTGGCTCAACCATGCTTGGTTCGGCCACCAGGGTGGGGTCTATGTCCCCGAGGGGACGGCAGCGGCCGCCAGGGTCACACCTAGACTAGATTAGACTTCGAGACTTAATGATGAACAATTGTCGAAACTAAACATGTCGAAGATCGGGTCCGATATATCTCGCTAAGGCGGGGCTGCAGGGACAGTATACTGCAGTACTGGTTGCAGTCATTGGAAAAAACTCAACTCCGGGTCATGCAAGGTCAGTCCTGTTTAGGGTTATTTTGGTTTTTGTTTCTCTTTTCATTTTGATTACCGTTTGAGTGAGGTGAGTTCGAGTCATCAATGCTTCTGAAGCAACGCAACTTTTTCGAAAATAACGGAGGAAGAAGCTGACTTTTTTTTGGTTTAAAATGTTCTTTTCACAGGGATGTTCCGAAATTCTCATGTTTGACTACCCTATATAATATAGGCTATATAGGACAAACTTTATAGAAATGTATAAACTGAAAGAAAGACGATGTGATCAAATCTGATCACATGGACCCCTACTTGTTGCTATCCACCTGGGACCCTTGGGAGTTAATGTTCCCAAATTACATAATAATATACCTCTTTTATGCTTAATTTAAGGAAAAACATGTATTTCGCAATTGTTTTTAAAACTGCACAATCACTTTTTTGGATATAACCCAGGCCCTACCTGCTTAAAATAACAGTTTTGATTTCCATCATGGCGTTTCTTCAAACAGGTACGTGGTGTATCATTAGTAAGTGATATAAAGAAATTTTACGCTTGAAGTACACTAACACGATTCAAATTGAGATGACATGCCAAACGTCATCATCAGCTTTAAAACGCCTGATAATCTTCATTTACGAGAATCTGAAATTCGTCTTCTCGAGCAAAAACTGTAAATCGGATAAAATTTTCAAATACGAAAGGTCAACAAAAGCTTACTTGAACGTATTAACTCGCGTGTTCGTAAGATTAACGAACTTCAAGACTAACTTGATAACTTGGTATAACCCCGTAGAAAGTCATTCGAGGTTTTATGAATTGATATTTGTATTTCCCAGTTAGTGGAGGATGGTTGTACAACAAAAGTAATCGACCGGTGTTAACAAATAAACTTAATCTCATTTTGAGGTTACCAAGGTCAACGAAGCTGCGATACTTCATACGACCCGGTAGCGTTTTTCTACAAGCGATTATCTACTTTTTCGTCTACACTCACACACGCGTGGTTGGTTTATGCTTTGGGTTGTTCCTTAGGTTCATTCCTATCCGCCAAATTTTGGGCCTTCACACTTAATTTATCCTGGCTGCTTCCGGTATCCTGGATGTTGGTATCACCTGGCGACAAACATGCTAGGCTGCCATACTACACCCCCTGAAGAAATGCTCTACAACTGCAGAAAACACACTGTAGTTCTTTATGTGCATTTTTCCTTGTATTTAAAAACTGAATCTTCCCTGTATGGAAAGTAATAAACTATATAAATCTAAAAATGAAATTCATGAAAAAGTCTTGGGCGAACTCTAAAATTTTTCGAAGGTCCAAATAAAATTGAGCCCTCTACAGACATTTTATGAATTTGATTTTTACACTTTTTCTTACTAATTTTATGAGCTCTACTATATGGTAAAAACATTTTTTTTCATAAAAAATAAATACAGTATGCTCTGCAAAAAAAAAATTGTACGGGATCGGGTCGCATGAGATATAGTATCAGTTTTTTAAAACGTGGAAATGACTCTTATTTGATTAGTGCAGTCCTTTGCAGAGAAATCAACCAACTTTGTGAGGGTGGCAAAGGAAAAGTGGTCTTTACTAGAACCGCGCAGCCCAATTTCATGAAACTAACACGGTAGTTATAACTGAAAATTTTTTGAACGGGCTGTCAGTATAAGTACTACAACTTATGTGTCAAATAATGAATCATAATTCCGAGAAGTTTTCACCGTGGGAAAAACTGAAATGAATCAGAGTGACGAAGCAATCATTTTATTGCAAATGTCGCAGGTCTCTGTTTTACAGCGCGGCAAATTGTTAAAGAGCATTAACAGATTAACACCGATAGTTGGACGAAATCACTTTTGATTCCAAGATTAAAACTGACATGAATAGTGTCACACGGTTTCTGAATTAGTTAACATTTCTGAATCATTCAGGTGCGTATGTTTTACTATGTAATGATGCACAGTTTGTCAGAGTTACTCACGATCACCGCGCTCATACTAAAACGCTGCTGAAATCTGCAACATAATGTTACTACCACGGCCCGGGACAATTGGCTTGAATTTTTGAGAAACGACGAGCCAAACTTAAAATTTTTTTTGTTGGCTCAAAAACCGAGCCGAGCCTCTTATGCCGAGTTTTGGTTCCTACAAATATTAGTAAAATTATCTATGTACAAAAAATCTTAATTTTGGTAATTATCACTATACAATATATAGACTAAACAGTATATAGCCTCTGGTTTAATACAGGCGTTTAAAAGATCAATATGAATGATTAGGTAAAAATTGGAGATCTAAAAATACATTTAGCAAAGATTCCAATTGATAAAGGGCTGTGCGCAAATCAAAGAAGGATTTAATACATAATACACCCCCTGCGCCGTTATCGCGTCAACATTTCGAGGACAAATTTTGACCCGATAACGGCACAGAGCGTAGGCGGAATGTCTGGAAAGTTTTTATCGAAACTTTTGACCCGATAACGGCAAAAGCGGGAATTTTCTAGAACGTCTCGTATGTCTATGTCACATAGACTATGTGTTTATTTCATATCTCTCCATTTGAAATTTTGTAAAAAAAGATATTATTGGAAATTGGCCCTTAGAAAAAAGTTTTTTGTAGCATACGTTCATTGAACTAATAATGTCACACGATAAAGCAGTCGTTTATATAAAGAAAAATTGGTCAATCTTTTAGACAAACTTGCCTTCAAAATATTCTGAAAAATAGAGAAAAGATTTAGAAGTCAAACATTGATTTAAAAAAAGGATTAAACCTTATTTTAACGACGAATTTTTTTTTGACCCGATAACGGCGCAGTGCGTAGGTGGGGTGGCTGGGAAATTTTTAGTCGAAATGTTGACCCGATAACGGGTTTTGACCCGATAAAGGGTGACCCGATACCGGCTTAGGGGGTGTACAGTCCTTAACCATTTATCGGACGTTTTCGGTTCTCGAAAATAGCGTCATATAAATGAGCATCGTCACAAAAAAGGTCATTTTTTTATTAGAATGACCCCATTTTGGCCAAAAAAGCGTCCGATAAATGACTAAGCGTCCGATAAATGAGCGTCCGATAAATGGTGAAGGACTGTATATGGTTTCAAAATATAATTGTAGAAAAGTGAAAGATACCAGGACGGTGCATAGGCGTTTTTGAGATCATTGTGTGGTCGAATAAGCGTGAAAACTTTCAGTGACTTACTATATATATTTATATAATTAAAGATTGAGCTGGAAAAAACGAGAGTAGACCGTCTAGCTCCCTTACTAACTCTAAGTTGACTAATTCAAAATGACTCACTATTTTTCAATCTATTTTTGCGTGCATAGTAAATATAACTTCACGAGACTTACGTCAAATGTTATTACGGTACAAAATACATTTTGTCGGTATCTTCAAGGATTACGGAAATAATCGCTGTAAGTCACTTCAGACAATTGGTCGTTTTAAGTACAAATTTTATAACGCGAGAAGTAAATCCATCGTTAGTTATACTAACGGGGCTAGTTTCATAAACCATATTTACAATGATGACATGTGAAAATCTGGTTTTATACAGACAATTTGTATGAGCCAAAAAGGTGATCAGCAACATTCTGAACCCTGAATGTAAGCTCATGTGGGCGAGCACCTTTTTATAAGAACTTGTTCGATAAATTGGAAGTTCAACTGCAATAACCAATAATAATTTGTGAAAGCTAGATAATACGTTGGCGTCCGATTTAGAATATAAAGTCGAAAAATTCGAAAAATTGAAATTTGACCCCTTTTTGTGCCAAAACTGACGATTAGGGGAGCAGGGCTGAAAGTGCGCGTATAAACCGTCCCATGACAAAGGAACACGTGAAACGGGGCTGAAATCACGCGTATAACCAGTCGCATGACCAAGCAGCCCCGCGAAGCGGGGTTTAAAGTGCGCGTACTTTCGTTGACAGCATTAGTAAATTCTGTTTGAGTGAAATCGTATTGACTGTATTCACCATTTAAAAAGAACGACCGTGAAAAATCCGCCTTGCAAGGCTTTGTCTTTATTCTGTGTATTGGCCGATTGGCGTCAATGTAGGATCGTTTTGACCAGGTAAATACTAATCAACGACCGATCTTGCTTAAGTTTTTCTTCAGTAAGAGAACAGCGATTCAACTTGTGCGGATCAGAGAACTGACTCAAACCCTGAGTGCCTAGAGTCGTTTTTAAAAGGTTGCTTAATACCATATCAAACTTTTTGTGGGGTTCCATATTTGTTTTTCACATATTATTTAGTAGCTCCAAGGAATTTTCATCACCAATTTATCTAATAAACTACCTTATATTTGATAAACAGGATTTCAGTTTATATAATTGTTTTTTTTTTTCAAAAAAAGCAAATTTCAAGAAACTTTTAAATTAATAATTCATTTTAGAGAGGTTAAAAGCTACATAACAGATAGATTTTTTTGAAATGGATATATTTGAAAAAATAGAGTTCATATTTAAACTTCTCGAAGATTTAAAAATGATTAGCCTGACGAACCAATTATAATTATGAAAATATATTTTTGCAAGTTAACAATTTGAATATAAATACATGTTTCGAACTTTATTGGTTCATCATCAGTTTTTTGAATGAAAAGCGAAAAGAAAAAAGTGAGAACAAAAATGGGTTGATTAATTTGGCAGCGGCCAAATCTGGCCAAATTATGGGCCCGCTGATGACGTGAACATGTTACGATTAATACAATCGCACGCAAAGGTTGTTGTTTTATGCGTGACTTGTTCATTTAACTCAGGTTGATTTAGAGTGATCATAAGACTCTCATGCGTGATTGGACTGTAATAATTGTGAAGATTTTTTTTCCAAAATATTAAAATGTAATTTTATAAATTCACGTTTTTCGGTATCGCTTGGTGCGACGCCATATGTGTCTATAAGATTAGTATTATATGTATCACATGTAGAAATATGTTTGTGAACGTGAGAATCACCTCCTATACGATGTTGATAAATAAGAGTTTCAAAGAGTTTGGAAGTGTGACCAATGTATGAAGTATTGTGCGGACATTCAAACGAGTAGACTATATTAGACTGATAATTAAATGATTTTAAGGGTTTTATTTTAGGGGTTATAAGTCTTGATATTCTAATTGTTTGGAACGCAATATGCAATCGAAAGTTGGGCGTGTATTTTTTGATAGTTTGGTATATACTGAATGCAATTTTTTGGCCAAATTTTTTAGCCAAATTAATCAACTCATTTTTCGTTCTCACTTTTTTATCTTCGCTTTTCATTGAAAAAACTGATGATGAACCAATAAAGTTCGAAACATATATTAAAATTCAAAATATTAACTTGCAAAAATATATTTTAAATGTCTCACAAAAAATCTACAATTATGAAAATGTTGTTCATCCTTTATCGGTTTATGTGGAAATTGCGTCCAAAATTCTTGAAAAATTTTATTGTTTTAGAAAAAGAGTTCTAGTTGATGTTAGGAAAAAACAAAAAAATAGCTGTTAAAACGGGGTTTGTTTCATAACACGATGGATTTTAAACATTCTTCAAAACTCACGCTTAAAATGCGAATGATAAAGATTATTACAGAAAAATATTTTTTGCCTACAGAAAATTTAAAGGTTTGTACATTTTACACAAAAAAATCATGAAAAACGAATGAGAGGAAAGGTTTCAAATTAGCGAGTAAAAAAGTGGAAGAAAACTTCCAGCGCGGTATCAGGATGATACTCGCTTGTGTTGATGGTGCCAGGCGGTTAGATAAATTTTAAACCCGCTCATCAGTTTCCGTGTATGCAAAACTTTCTGCCATTTATGAACGATCTTTAGCAAACAGACGTCCCATATTGCGAATTTTTTGTGGCTCATGGGTTTTAGAAATATAACATTTTGTGTTATTACTTCTTGTTCATCCTTTTCTTTTTTTTCATTTATTTTTTTACGAGAACTTTTTTACTTACTAGTTAATAGCGCATATTTTTACTCTCGGGACGGACAGACCTTGAAGGTTCATTCGTTTGGCTCATACATTTGGCTGATGAGCTTGGTTAATTTGATGGGATTGAAAAATGGTGCTATACTGTACTAATGTTTTGAATACCCGTGGTTTGCGTGCAATAATAGGTTTATCATCAGGTTATTTTCTAGATACATTACTGTCAAATATATTGCCATTGATAACCATACATGTTCCGAGCACAAAAATATATATTTGTCATTCGTTTCACACTTCAGTTTTTTGAGTGAGCTCTTTTACCGTTAACATACCGTATGTTGACGTAGATTTTTTTATCTTTTACTTTCCATAAGATCTTACTTTAAGATAAAATTAAGACTTAAATAAATCTTATAATTCCACATAGATAAGAATATAATAATTCATGATTCATCATCATCCTTCATGATTCTAAAATTATAATTTAATTTGCTATGTAGAATTAAAAGATTATTTATATCTCCACTATCTTGAAATATGATGGAAGGCGAGATAAACATGTACATATCATGTACATTTTTTTCTCAAATACACCGCCTGGCTACGGAACTTAACGCCCCTAAACTTAACAAAATGCCCTTAACTTAACAAAATGCCTGGAACTTAACAGTCATCTCGCGTCAAATTTTCCGCCTACGCACTGTGACCTGAACTTAACAAAATGCCTCCAACTTAACAAAATTCCCGGAACTTAACACTTTATTTCCCCAAATGTTTTGTTAAGTTCTGTAGCCATATGGTGTATAACCATGCCAATTCTAAAGGAAACAANGAAATATGATGGAAGGCGAGATAAACATGTACATATCATGTACATTTTTTTCTCAAATACACCGCCTGGCTACGGAACTTAACGCCCCTAAACTTAACAAAATGCCTCGAACTTAACAAAATGCCTGGAACTTAACAGTCATCTCGCGTCAAATTTTCCGCCTACGCACTGTGACCTGAACTTAACAAAATGCCTCCAACTTAACAAAATTCCCGGAACTTAACACTTTATTTCCCCAAATGTTTTGTTAAGTTCCGTAGCCATATGGTGTATAACCTTGCCAATTCTAAAGGAAACAATTTCCGGCAATTTTCGACAGGATTTTTTGGAGGTTTGATCCACAAGTTTTGTAATCTCGATTTTTTTCTCTTTCATGATGAATTATTAAATCATTCATAGGAGATGTGGTGGAAATTATCTAGTTTTTTCTCTGAAATTCTAGAAAAAAAAGGCTAAATGTCTGGAACTTAACAGTTTTGCCTGTTTTGAAAAAAACCCTAAATTCCTTAAAGTTAACAGTTTTCCAAACGTTTTTTTTTTTTTGCATTTCCGTCTACGCACTGTGACCTAAACTTAACAAAATGTCTCGATCTTAACAAAATGTCTCGATCTTAACAAAATGCCCGGAACTTAACACCTTTATCCCCCAAATGTTTTGTTAAGTTCCGTAGCCATGTGGTATATGTAACATATACTAACTGTAAAACTATTAAACTTAAAAAACGCCTGAGGCTTTATCAGGCCACTTTGCCCGCTCGTGCGCTTATCAAGCCACTTTTTTCCGAAAAGTTTTTCGCCTTTTCCGCCCACGCACTGAGAGTTTATCAGGCGTTTTTGGAAGGTCAAAGTGACCTGATAACCCCTTAAACATTGTATTATGTTCACCCTCTATGCCATATCCATTTATCTTAACAAAATTCAAATATCTTAACACTTTTTCAGTAAAACAGTTGTTACGATAACTGATAAGGGGGTGTATATAAAGGGTTACTCTAATTCCTGGACCTCCAGGCTACCCTAGTCAGGGACGTGAAGTTCAATTCCGGAACCCTCTTTCTTCAAAAAATTATTTTACATCCGCGAGTGAAAGAGAGAAAGGGTCCATTTGAACCTTCGAACATGTATGGCGGAAGTTTGTCCATATGTAACGGCAGTGAAAATCAACAAAGACTAACATATGTTCAATTTTTCAAACTGAATAAAAATTTTATTTTATTAATGAAGAGGAATGATTAACGATTCATTAGAGCTAGGAAACACGAAAAAAGGTTTTTCTTTATAACTTTTTATAGACTTACTTTTGTGTTTCCAAAAACACGGTTTGACAACTTGCATAAGTAATTGCACTAAAAATCAAAGCAATTGGGCCATTGCTCGCTTTCTCACAAGCTAGATGAAAACTGCTTTATTTATTTATTTCCAAAAATATTGCACTCGAGGCGACTCTGACATCTCTCTGTACATTATAACTTAGCCGTCAAAACGAGCAATTTCCAAATTTGAACAACGGTTTATATCTGTATGTGTTAACGGAAATTAAAACTCAAGTCCGGTCTTTCAAATCGGAAATTAAATTGATGATTCGTTTTGAAGAATCTTCGACAATCATAAAAAGTTGCCATTAGTCATGAAAGTGACGTAAAACACAGCAATATAAATACAAATCTGCGCTCATTATTGTCATTTTGCTAGTCACCTTGAAAAACGCGACGCATTTCTACGACACTCCAACTTGTACGTTTTCCCCCCAAAAAAATTCTAGTTCATTATTTTTCCAGTGAAAATAAATTTATTCCATGCCGATCGGCGGAAACATTTCTCTGTGTCAGCATGTCGTTTTAGTTATCGCTTTTTAGCAATTTTTTTTTAATAAATATATATGACAAACCTTCAATGTTATTAAAAAAAAGTTTAATGGACATGTTTTTTTCAAAAATTGCTCTGTTTGAAACTTCCCCATAAAATGTTTTTCTAATCTGAATCGTACATATTGCAAAAATAGGCTTCAAGCCTGTTCAATAATATTGGTACAATCAACTTTAATGGGTCAAACTAAAATAAAATGTCTGGCCTTAATTGATTGATTTTTATTCGTGGTAATTTAATTTTTTCAATGTTTTTATTTCACATCTCCAAGAAACATTTGCAAGAAAACTGTATATTTTTCTTTAAAATTTACAGAAAAGGCCCTAATAATGATTAACCGAAGCTCAAGTATGACCCTAAAATGTTCACTATATAAACTTCCTTAGTTAATGTTTCGGGTTCGTAACAAATATCTTCTTCAAGTAGTAATATGTAAAATTTTCAAACATGTTCCTATTGTTATTTGAATTTAGTCGAAAGAATTTTTTTAATAACCATCATTTGCACAAAATAAACCAAAACTTTCACAGCAAAAAACCAAAGTCGGCCTCAATTGGCCCAAATTAACTATTCGCTAAAGACATGAGTTTTACAAAATTTTCACAGACTAAAAGTTATGAATCATGAGCTTTTGTTTTTTGTAACTTTCTGTTAATATAGGGAGTGTTCAGCGTTATTAGTATAATAAAACTTGGTTGCAGTTGGCCGCAATAGGATGACGATTGACCGTACTGATTTCATACCGGTTTTACATCATTCAGATTCAATGGTTCTTTTCAAAATAAAAATTAAATGGGGTGTTTATGTTATTATTTTCTATAATTTAAACTGACAAATCAAACGTTTTTCGCAAATAAATAACAAAAAGAGTTACTTGTTCTTAATGGATGTTAATATGAAGTAAGCATGACATAATGATTTGTAATGATCATCATTGATGTGCGTGACCTTTTCGTACATTAGCTATCCGATACTATTCTTAGCGATTTGGGTGAGGACATCCGTTTGGAGGTCCTCGCCGAGGTGCACGAGTTGGCCGGCCATATGATTAGAATAGGCGCTAGGAGGCGCCAGCAAAAAATAGTAGAAAGTCGTTAGAATATAAAAACTCACTCTGTGTGATCGCAATCGAGATCCAACTCGAATCAAAAAATTACAGTGACAAAAAAATATAGCAAAAAAAAAAAACCTTTCAAAAATATGTTTCTTTTACTACTAAAAATTGTGTACACAGCTGCCGAATCAACAGCTACAGACCGAATACAGTCGGCACGGGAATGTGTGTTTATTGTGCAAGAATCCTGGCCTAATCAATCTGAATATCTTATCAAAAAGGTTTTTAGAAAATTCAGAAAAAAATTTTGCCCTCCGTGTTCTCTTAACCAGCTGCGACCAGGCGGTAGTTAATTGACTTGGCGGGATAAAAAGTAATCCTGAGACATAATTTAACGACATTTTTTTAGTTTTGTTTCAAAGTAAACTGGCCAGACGAGTTGCTCAACTGGTATAATACCAATACGGCGCAATCGCAATCATATTCCGGCGAGTTACGACGAAAAACTCGACAGCCCGAGCGTGACATCTGTGAAAGTGCATGCCAACGTGAAAGTTACTTCATCCCCCAACGCGATTTAATCAAACTTCTCTTTCCAAACGGCCACCGACGGCGCCGAATCATCAACTTGCATAAAAAATATTTTGCCACCGACAAAAACAACCGACACAGTAAGTCATTATTTTTTTTTCAAATTTTACGTGGTTTTAATCGAATTATTTTTGTAGTGATTGATGTGGGCATTTGTCGAGGAGGTTGTCGTAATCGGGAGCATAATGCTTTGCTTGATCGTCTTTCAAATGATGGCATCCAACAGGTAATATACAAGTTTTTTTAATAAGTGACCGGTTTATCTGAATAAGTGTACATGAATGTTCGTCATAAACTTCATCATAATTTAATTTTTACCAATTATTGTAGTCTATAGGTTATAGACTATCGCCTATAACTTATAATGTATATGATACGTAGTACATTTGTATAATTTATACTTGTAGACAACCATTTCTGTGGAAGTTTGATAATAGGCCAATTTTCACAAAAAAATTTTCTGAATTTTCCGATAATTATTTTTACATGTTGCTTATATTTTGGCCTTATAGCCACCCCTCTAGAACTGATAATTTCAATTATTGATGAAATTTTTCTTTTTACTCGGCGTTTAACATGAATTTTCGTCATCTTTTTCCCGCATTTTCTAGATTTTCTAAAATACAAAATAAAAAAAAGGCGTAAACTCATTAAAGCGCTGAGTAGTCCAAAAAATAATAAGTTTTGAGACGTTCAATTTTTCGATGAATATCACTTTTATATTTATTATTAATAAATAAGTTCTAAAAATTCATTTCAGGGATTTAAAGCATGTGTGGCGTACAAATATGTCAAGCTGGGCTTCACTGGCGTGTCGGAACTAGATGGCTTGAAAGAGTTAGACAGTATCGTGATAGACAAAAGTCAAGGAGCGGGCGGTTGCCAGTGCGATCGGGTAGTGCCATGCCATTAGACTAATGTCATGGTACGCACCAGTTAATCGGCCACAGTGGGATTCAACCCAATTGATAAACAAAAAACCGTCGACTTCTTCGCGACCAGCCACTGTTTTTCAATGTTCGGCGTAAAAAATGCCCAAAAATTTCTGTCTTCATCAACTCGCTTGAAAATGCCTCAAATCCACGACCAACAATGCCCGACGAAAACAAATCATATATATCTTGCCCAATATATTGTAATGCTCTTGTTTTCCCGTTTTTTTTTCTAACTCGTCGCCGGAGAATGAACCATAAAATAGGCCAACACTTGAATTTTTGATCAAATCCAAAATCGGAACTAAAATTTGACCATTATTTTTTTTATGGTGCTACAAAATGGGTTTCGATGTCAGAATACATCACAATTTTATATTTATTGGCTTAGATGATTCTTTAACTCGCCGACGAGTTAATACGTGATGTTTCTTGATAATGGGATGGGATATTTTCATTGAAATTTTTAACGTAATTATATTTTTTTTGCTGAATTCACCATTCATTCAAAACTAGCAGAATCCAGTCCCCAATTTTAAGTGAACTTTCAGATTTGTCCTAATATTGTTTTTTTATAACATAAGAGTCTGCTCCAACAAATCCTGGCTCATGATTGGATGACTCTGGAAATATCATAGTTCACAAAGGTTTCAAAGTAAATCAGTAGCTTTCAGCAATATTAGGTTTACAGACAATACATTACTGTGTTTGATTTTTGTATATAATTTTAAAACGCAACTTATTTATTATATCATAAAAACTGCAATTTTTCATTTTTTAGTATCTTGAGCGTTTTTTTTGGATACATACGCCTTAATGATCATTTTCTTGCCTTCAAAATTAACTAGTCGGAACAAACTCGTTGGGGGGTTCTTTGACGATTTTAATACGTATTCTTTTCAGATATAATATTATAAATATTCGCATTGTATATATACATACATAATTATCAATATTAATATTAATATTTGATACTTAAACATTCTTACCTTTATTTCATGTAACATTTTTCGGGTAATTATCTTGATTTTTAGAGAAAACAAAATACGTGATTTTTCAAACATTAAAAAAATCGTGAAACACAGATAACTACCCATAAAATCTGTAACACGCAATTTCCATATATTACTAAAGTAGTTTTTTCCGAATTTTGAACAATTTACGCTTATTTCCTGTATTTACATTTTGAATATTTTAAAAAAAGTCTCTATGGAGTTCCGTACATTTTGGGCTGTCAAAAACATAAATATATGTCTAGTATTCAATTTTCAAATTAGTTTATGTTGGTGAATTATAATTTCAGTTTAATTACCAGTATATTTTTATGATAACTGGCGGGCTATCAATTTTATGGAAGAAAGTTTATGTTTGTTTGATCAAGCTTATGATAAGAACGTTTTTCGTGAAAGTTAACTAAAACCTAAATTTAAGCCTTCTGGATTCTAGCCATCAATATAATATAAAGTGGTTTTATTTATTTTCTTTATAATAAATTAATGAGTTATAAACTTCTTCCTAATGCAGAACATGGGATATATATTTTTACATTTTGGAAGGAAAAATATAAAATGTATTAAAATTAATTGGATATACTTAAGGACACTATTTATATATTGCACGCGTAAGACTACGGTTCAATTTATGTACAGGAAAAACTACTTCCATGTGCGCCTCTATGTTACCACGATTAATTAGTGGTCCACTGTTCCAAACAAAGCTTAACTCCAGTGGGTCACAGGCGTGTATAACCCATCTGGTACACTGTGTGATGATCATCACGCAAGCCCGTTAAATAATTTGGCCATTGTTAAAGAATAAAATTAGCCAGATGTCTTCAAAATCATCTCAGGAAGATTCACATTAATTTTTTTTAAATAAATTTTTTGTTCCAGAATTTTCGCAATGAAACTTGGTGAGACCCGTCTATCAGGGATTTTTGATTTGAGCCCGTTTTGATGAAATATAGGGGCAAATGAGCCGTTATGTGACCAGCGTCATACGGGTAACTCTTGAGTTAACCCGCAATTGTCCTAAGTGGCATATAATTCGTAGGGGTCCACAAGTCAAAATTATGGACCCTTCCAAAGGGTCCCTTTGGAAATAACTTCTTGGGCCGAGAACGCCATGGCGCGCCATTTGATCTTTTTTTGTTGATTTCATTAACATTTTGAACACCAATTGGAAAAACCATTAGTTTTTGTTGGCTATTTGTTGACTATTTTTAATTTCACACCCACTGCGCGGTTATCTTGCAACTTTCGCATAAAAAACCCTCACAAAATAATGGGGAGAACAGGAAACTTTGCAAGAATTTCTGGAGAATTGGTCTAAAAAAATGGCAGAAATACGAAGCGAACCAGAAAATCTGCAAGATAACGCTTTTGAAATGTGTAATTCTTGGTTCGAAATCGGAAATTGAAGTAAAACACAACGCAAACCATGTGTTTTTTTTTATATAATTAGGATTATAAAATTGTATTTTCAACAACTTCAATGGAATTCACGCGCGAATTTCTTATCTGGATAAAAATACCTGATTTTTTTTTTCGAAGCTTAACTCACTCACAGGCTGTAACAACCAAGACGCAAGTGGTGTCTTAATGGCCTATAAATCGTGCTATTATTCGAGACAAGTCAAATATGACTAAATATTATCAATTTGCATGACTCTACCATAGTGAACTCTTTAGAAGCCGCTTTTAGCCGGCTTCTTATGGCCAAAACGGCTTTTACATGAACTTATAACCGGTGGCGACAAAGTGCCCGCTGGTAGTGATAATGAACGCACTAATGAGTAATAATTACTGTATAACATTGACTTCTACCATAGGGCCTTGTATTAAATCTATCTGATAATACATACCATGTTATTGGTAAAATGTTGTTATATTACTCTTAAAAAAACTTATGCAAAACATTCGGCACTCGAATGAAAATATGGGAAATCATGTAAAAAGTCAAGCTAAAACTTGTAAGAATATAAGAACATATTTACACAAAAAAACGCAATCAACAACAAATGATGATAGTGTAGTTGGCGGGCGCAGTTGGCGGAATCAAGTGGAGGCGGTTGCAATGAGCGTTCGAAAACGAAAGAAGTCAAGTCGCGTACGCCACGTGTGACCGTAGCCGAACCCTTCTCAATTTTTATCGCCCACCTAGCTGGTTATTTGAACGATTCTGTGGATACAATTGAGAACGCAAAATGTGGAACTTTAGATCTCTAAACGCAACATCTTCCGTTTCTAATCTTTGGATCATCTCTGACACTTTTTCGTGCTCACGGTTTGCCTGTTGCCAACTGCCTTTTTCATTTTAGATCCACCTAAAACTCAAGTTCAACTGTTGGTACAAAATAATAAATATTTTGGAAAAAATATAATATATATAAGCCTATTTGGCATATAGCGGTTAAGGTTTCCCCTTAACACTTACCCCAAATAGTGTCTGACAATTCTCAGTTTCTATTTATTGGCAACGGTTAGTTTGGGAAAACCTTGATTTTGAATTCGAAAAGTACAGCACGAATATGTTCTCGTTGTTTTTTCTCAATTTTGTTCTAATTAAAAGTACTACTTTCTACTTTAAAAGTTAATTTTATTGATCTTTTTCTCAATTGATTGAAAACAAAATAAATTTTATTATTTTTTAATACACGATTTAAGATATGTTTTTCACAGTACCCATGTTTTTACATGGCACCTTTAAATCAGGATGTCGGAATTGCGATGGAATTTGTTCTGAAATCTTGTTCAAACAAATCGTAATATTCAAAGAAACAGCTTCAAAGAACCAAATTGATAAAATAGTTATAGCGTTTTGTTTCCCTAATCTTCATGAATAGTTTCCTTCGTTACAAAAAATTTGTTGCGTTTTTTTGATTGATACATTCACGAATAATACAATATCTTGTTTGACCGAGATTTAACAAAAAAAATGTTTACCTTACAACCAACGGACCTCACAGAGAACAATGAGCGGCCTTTATCAGTCATTCGTGAGAGTCCAGCGGGGAAACAAGATTATCAGGTTTTTATGATTACATGAAAAAATACTGAATTTTATTTTTGACCACAGATGATAAAAAGGTTGACAAGTAACTTTTTTCAATAATATCATGTCTTTTAATTACATTCCTTATGAGAACCTTCAATTTTTAAATGGTTACAAGCTGAACTATTTTTGCGAAAATTTTTAGCAACTACACCACATGGCTACGGAACTTAACAAAACATTTGGGGAAAAAAGACGTTAAGTTCCGGGCATTTTGTTAAGTTCGAGGCATTTTGTCAAGTTTAGGTCACAGTGCGTAGGCGGAAATACAAAAAAAACATTCGGAAAACTGTTATGTTTAAGGCATTTAAGTTTTTTTCAAAACAGCCAAAACTGTTAAGTTCCAGGCATTTAGGCTTTTTTTTCTAGATTTAGCCTAAATTTCTGAGAAAAAAAAACAATTTCCACTACATCTCCTATGAATGATTAATAATTCACCATGAAAGAGAAAAATAAAAACATGACAAAAAAAACATTTGACAATTGAGAAAACGTCCAAAAAATCTTGTCGAAAATTCGCCGAAATTGTTTCCATCAAAATTGGTAAGGTAATACACCACATGGCTACGGAACAAAACATTTGGGGAAAAAGGTGTTAAGTTCCGGGCATTTTGTTAAGTTCGAGGCATTTTGTTAAGTTGAGGTCACAGTGCGTAGGCGGAAAAGTTGACGCGTTATACTGTTAAGTTCCAGGCATTTTGTTGAGTTCGAAGCATTTTGTTAACTTTAGGGGCGTTAAGTTCCATAGCCAGGCGGTGTACGATTGTCCCGATATCTTAGGAAATAATGCATTTTTTGCGGTTTTTCGGCGTTTGCGCCTACGCATTGAGCAGTTATCTTGCGAAAAACGCTTATCTTGCGACTTTTTGAGGACCAAGTTTGCAAGATAACTGCGCAGTGTAGTTTGACTTTGATAAACAAAAAAAACTAACCCTATTTTGGTCAGTACGGTATTTTGTCTAAATGACTCTTATTTGAATAACGGAACGTATTTTATTTCTAATCTATAATAAACTCTGGTATTTTAACGAGTTCAATCGGAAATACCACAGAACTTAGAAATAATTGTCGCACTCGATTGCCTCGAATAATTTCCCCTTTATACTGATTAACTTCGGAATGAGTTCAGCGTCGAGATTTGGAGAGAGCCCAAATTGGTCACAATACATCATGATTTTTTGATATAAAGCCAGAACTTAGAGAACTTGTGTTGAAATATTTAAACTGAGCATTATATTTTATTATAATTATATTAAAACATTTTTACTTATATCATTTTTCGATCTCTGAGTTGGCCTACATCCAAGTAGGGTGCTCTGAGTTGAATAACTGCCAAAAAGGCTGGGTGAAAACTAGAATCTGCAAGAAAATCAGTCAAGAAAATAAGTTTACATTTAATTGCGTAATTCGTAAGTCTAGAAAAATGTTTATTTTGAGTCTTATTTTTAAATAATCATTGAAGGCTTCCCAAATAAGGTTCGTTTCAGATTTAAAAAGGGTGAAGGGTATTTGGCGACCATAATTGTCGGTTGAAAATTTTAATTTTGCGTGGTTTTGGCTAAAACATCATTTGGCGACAAAATGGTCGCCAACTCAAATTTTGAACAATACTTGGCGACCATTATCGTCGCTTTAAAACTTGTATTTTGCGTGGTTTTGTCTAAAACATCATTTGGTGACTAAATGGTCGCCAAGTCATATTTTGAACAACACTTGGCGACCAAATTGTTCCCAAATGGTATTTTAGACAATACTTGGCGACCAATTTTATGGTCGTCAAAATTCTCCACAATACCCCACTTCTTAAAAAGGGCCCATATATGGTCACACAATCTTTATTAACTGTCCCGCGCCACCGCGAAAAAGAACCCGTCCCGCGCCACCGTACCCACATCTGGGTACGGTTTATTCCATTATTACAGCCAAACTACTGGACCGATTTCCGAATTGAAAAAATAATCTGAAAGACTTGTTCTTTTTCTACAAACCAAATGAATGCATTTGTATTTTTATAATTAAGAACAATGTTATTTTTTAACTTAAAAATAGTTGGTTTAACGTTACGAGATAGTGGATTAACATAAAATAGAAAAAAACAAGTTTAAAAATAAATTATTTTTACGATATTATATCATAACAAACTTTTTCATTAAAGTAAAAAAAATATGATTATGGAAAATTATAAGCCAAGTTGTTAACTNAAATTCTTTGATATGGAAATAACGCACGTTTGGTAGCTAACTACCATTCTTTTGTCCGTTTGGCTGTAACGTTAGCGGTACAGGAATGAAATCCGAGAAACAATTCTCGTACCCACATATGGGTACGGTGGCTCGGGACAGTTAAGTAAGCTTTATAGCCTATAAGTTATAGGCTACAAGGCTTATTAAATAAATTTTGACGGCCATAAAATTGGTCGCCAAGTGTTCTCTAAAATACCATTTGGGAGCAATTTGGTCGCCAAGTGTTGTTCAAAGTATAAGTTATAGCCTAAAAGTTATAGGCAAACCGGGAATTTAGCTATTATTTTAGACAACTAATCAAAGACAATCAGTGATACGGCGGCGAACGATAATACGAAACGGAATTCAACTTCAATTTCGACAGCGAAATATGTCGTCGGGTGAAATGTTTGCAACTGATGAGGCCGGGTCCACGAATACCAAGCGTCAAGGCGGCTTTATTCCCAGAAAAAACTCGAGAGCTAACTCTCAAACATCGGTGTTTACTGACCACACTGAGCGGCAATCTGTTGTCACACGAAGGAATATGGCTATTTCATAGATATCCGACTAAAATCTTTTGTATGGGCCACACTCAAAGCCTCGAAAGCGCGGCCCAGAAAGGACCGCTCGTCCATAAGGAACTGAGGAGTGTAAATCGGTAAATAAATAGCCATACATAGGTCAACGGTTTCAAATAAGTTTAAAGGCTTAGTTCGGACTCATCTGATGGTATGATGTTTAGAGTTTATGAGACACAAAGCTAAAAACTAATTCAACGCATACACTATAAGCAAATCTAATTTTAAGTTACGTAACCTAACTGTGAAACCACTCAAGAAGATTCCATTTATAAAATATAAATTTAACCTCATTGCTCTATGGGCAATAGGCTATGGGTTCTGCCGGCACAGCCTGAAAACGCTGAAACAAAGATATTTCTCAAATATGGCTTCATTCCACATTTTGACTTCCTTATTTTGCTGCTGAAGGAAATTCGGTAACAAATTGTAATAATTTTCTCAAACCCGAGTCTGGTTTTAGCCGGGTCTGGTACCCGAGCCCCAATCTCCTAAACCCGATTTTTACCCAGGGGTTCCGTGTTGGGTTAAGTAGGAAAAAAATTCAATGTGCCAATCTCTGGCAGTTTCGAAGTCGGACATGCATTTCGTTAATAATTCATCTTAGACACATTTTATCTAATGCACCACCTACCTACGTAACTTAAAAAACATTCGAAAAAAGCTGTTAAGTTACGTGAGTTTTAATAAGTTACGTAGGTAGTTGGTGTATAGCAGTCCTAACACAATAAGCAAAAACATGTTTTCCAGGCTGTGCCGTTGTGCTTGCACGCATTGGTGTGTGGTTTCCATACACAACACGTTGCGATTTATTTGATTATAAATAAAAATTACAGCTGTGCTCACAGTTAACACTATGTATACAGTTAGCAACGGGCGGTTAAGAACTGTTTCGAAGGTCAACGACAAGTAGCGACTTTGTAGAATTTTCATAGGTATCCTACATAAATGTATAAAATATAACGTAACACTTACTGTTCGATTTTTTTTTATCGACTTTATTCAACAAATTGTTTGGGGGGTCCTGTTTTCGAAAACTGCCTGCTAGACATTCGACGTTAATTTAAATATAGCCTATACTTCAAAAGTTCTTTTTATCACTCGTAAAGTTTTATTGATTTTTTATTGTTGTGTAAAATATTTAAAATTAACGTGAAATGTCTAGCAGGCATTTTTCGAAAATAGGACCAGGTCGTGACGACCCCTCAATTTGTTCCAGAAAATCGATAAAAAAATCGTTCCCGAACAGTTATTGCTACGTTTCATGAAGACACCAATGTAATTATTTCCAGATTAAATGAATTATCATATATAAATGCATATAGTAATTTTGCTGTTCAAGAACGATTTTTTCATCGATTTTCCTGTACAAATTCTTTAAATGGCCTTATTTTCATGCAGTTTAACTACTAGTATCTATCTGGAAAATTTCACGGAAAAAACTTGTAAAACGTGGAGACCGCTAGAACCAAGAGCCGTTGAAAAGTTTCGTGAGCAGTAACTGCCTGACAAACTTTTTTTTTGTATACTCTTTAACATAACTTGTAGTTTAAAATTTGTAGTTTATTTTTCAAATGTGACTTTTAAGACGGTTATTTTGTATAAGTCGTAGTTAACAAAGTCTTCGAGTATATCACCATATACACCGGGTGCGCAGTTATCGGGCGGGTTTATGCTATCATCGGGCACCTTTTGCTGTAATGGGGCCTTTTTTCCCATATTATGGATATACACCGGGTGCGCCTTTATCGGGCGTCCAGTTATCGGGCGGTTTTGCTCGCTTTTGCTGTTATTGGCCAGTTTATAATAATAAATTGGTATTGCGCAATTCTCCGCTCGTGCTGTTATCGGGCGGGACTGTCATTGGCTAATGACAATTTGTTATTGCGCAATTCATCGCTCGTGCTGTTATCGGGCGATTTTTTGTGCATCTTTTTCCCCTATTCCGCCTACGCCCTGCGCAGCTATCGGGCGCCCGATCAAGGGTTTTTTGACGCGAAACCCGCCCGATAACTGCGCACCCGGTGTATATATATGACCAAATTTCCCGCTCGTACTGTTATCGGGCGGTTTTTTGCATATTTTTACCTTATTCCGCTTCCGCCCTGAGCAGTTATCTGGCGCTCGATTAAGGTTTTTTGCCGCGAAACCCGCCGGATAACTGCGTACCCGGTGTATAACTTTATAACGGGTTTTTGTGATACTCCTTGATTAGCGGTATTTAACTTCAATTTATTAGATTATGTTAGTTTGGCTTCCAAAATACAAAAATACCGCTCGTCTTGTGATCAATCGTTCACGCACGTAATGTGTGAATAGTTAAAATACGATACGTATACAGAATATAATAAAGTTGTACCTATACTAAGATACACGAAGTAAATATAATTAAAGGAGCTTTTAATTGGCCATCTGTTATATGGGAGAATTTGACTTATAGATAAATATGTATGATACATTAAATTATAGTTGTTAATGTTCGAAATTAACAAAACCAGAAAAGTTGTCCCCAATTCGACTACATTACTTATGTTAGGAAAATGTCACCATGAGCCTCATGGCATGAGGTCTCTCGTGATATACACTCCCCGATCCCTTATGGGCCGCTCTCTGACGGGCTGAAGCTTCCTTATGAGCCGCGATTTTTTTCGATTTGAATAAATGCCCAATGACCGCAATTTTTAAGTTTATATATCATTGAATTACTTAACAGTCGGTCATAAGGGATTTTTGTCCCCAAAAAACAAAACAAATAAAATTAGAGAATTTGTGTTTTTTTCTTCAAAATGTCTAGGTGCACCTCACGGGCTAGGGATCCCTTATGGGCCGCCTTTAGGGGCCCTCATGGTGGCCTATAAGGGATCCGGGACTGTACTAATTTCTGCGGTCTCAATAGTGCCATATGTTACTGTTTTGATTTATTTTGTCAATAGGTCGAAATCGATAAGCGTTTTCCCCGATCGAGTTTTTGTATTCCGGTATTACTTTTTGTTAAGATTATTTTCAGACAATTAACAACTTTACCAAATTTAAACAAATAATTATTAAAATTAAAAATGATTTTATGAATGAATACAGAAAATACGCCATTAACCGGCCCGAAAAAGGCTCAAAAAGTGGCCGGTTTACAGCAAGTTAACGGATGGCCGGTTTGAATAACTTTATAAACCTGTAATTACTATTATTTCTCAAGGCACAAAAGCTTAACTCAAATGTGATGTCTTCACGCTTCAAAAATCTACTTAGAGGATACACGATGGTATTTCTATCCGATTTTCTAAATCTGGAAATACGTCTAGAGTAGTCAGCTATAGATGTATCTAGAAAAAATCATACCAAATCAATTAGATTCTATTTATTCAAAACCAACCGTAGAAAATCGTCTCGAACTGGGTCAATTATAATGACTGCGAACGGTTTTATGACGGAAAAACGAGCCAGTTTGCTACCAAGCGTAAGTGATCAACCAAGAAAATTTGGAAAGAAAAGACCCGTTTGATATACGCAATGGACAAAATTCCGGCACGGTTTTTCGGGAGAAAATTTTCCGGATAACATCTCAACCGTTTTGTTCGTGAAACTTTTGGTCGGAAAACTTATTATTAATATAAAATTTATTAATGGTTGTAAAACTTAATATTAGATACTTTTTGGGAAAAACTTTTCCTTGAATTTTCTTGTTCTTACATTTTCTGGCATTTTCTCCGAAAAAACTTTTTTGAATTTTTACGGAATTTTATTTTCTCCGAAACAAAAATTATGTTATGTAACATAACTTATGTTCCCCCCAGAAAAAATTCTCCGAAAAAAAAACTTTTCCAGCATTTTCTGCGAAAAACTTTTATTGAATTTTGTCCCAAAAGTTTTTTTCCGAAAAAAACTTTGGAATTTCGTTTTTTTTATACAACGCGAAAAGTGGTCGCGTAATTTTGGAAAAATTATATAATATATTTTTGTCAAACCAATTTTCTTTCCTTATTTTCTTCAAATTAGTGAAGTAGTCAAAAATAAAAAAAAATCTCAAAAAATTTTAGTGGTACTAGGTCTACCTAAGTATGATATTATTTATAAAAAAATTAAGAGCAAACTAACTGGCGACGGACGAACTTTTAGCGGTTTACCAATGACGTTCTATGTACCAGAGTACAAAACAAGAGAATCATACGAAAATTCATATCATATGGCACCAACCGTGAAGTTCGACGGTAAATACAGTTTCCCAGATATCCACGATCTAAAAGTTTTTAAAATAATAATGACAGGACTAATAAAGTTCTAATAATATGAAATAGGTACCATATTCTTAATTTAACGGTAATGTTTGTTTTTAAAAACCAATGAAGGAGGTGGAATATAATCGGTGGTAATCAAAACGCGTAGGTTAGATCATACATCTTAATTTTGTTGTAACAATTCTTCCTCCTCGATCCACTTTCATTATTCTCTTTTCATTTGAGAATATGATATTTTTCATTTTATTAGATCCGTAGTTTTTCTATTAATTGCGTTCGTTTACAAAAAAGGTCTTTTAAAAGTTCTTGAAATGTAATTTTTTCTCAGAAAATCTAATAAATACAATGACCATATTTCCGGTAATAAAGCATGCTATGTTACGTGACTGATAACGGCCGTGTTTCATGAAAATGAACCAGTTAGATTCTCATTGAGTATATCAAAACAATTTGAAATTAATTACGCTGAACTGCTTGCTTTGTAGGCTGAATTGTTTTTCTTATCGCGCGATGAGCATCTAACTGGTTCATTTTTATGAAACACGGCCGTTATATTTATAATCAAACGTCAGTCACCTTATTTTTATTACAAAATTACAGAAACTCGGGGTATTCAACCCTCATAAAAAATTGCTAAATGCTTTTTGGTGAACTTCGCAACAGAATCCGTTAATTTTAGCATTATCTAACTGATGTGACGAGGTTTTTGACCGTTTCAAGCAATTTTGGATTTGTTAGTATTATACTCTTAGGTTAATCTTGTTCCTCATTTTCTGAATCCCAAATTGTTTATTACCACAGAAGATTTACAACGAGTAGTTTTTCGCGTGTTTTTCAAGATTTCACTTAACTCCAACTAAGCTCCAACTTGGATATTTAATGTCTTTTAGAGAAACTGTAATCGATCTTTTTTCTGGTTTCAATTTTACTGTAATGTTAGTTTAACTACAATGATGTGAATTGCATCAGTAAGTAATTCACTTAACTCCCAAGGTGAGTTAAGTCCCCCTGGGAGTTAAAGTCCAAATTTTCCATACACTTTCATATTTCTCATATAAATTTTTCATTTTTTTTTATAAATTGTCCTAAATGGTCAGGAATAGTCAAAAATTGTCAGAAAGTGTCCTGAATTGTCGTACAATGTCAAAAATTGTCGTACAATGTGAAAAATTGTCGGTAAATGTAAAAATTATCGTAAATTGTCATAAATTGTCAAAAATGGACAGAAAAAGGACAATTCATAATTAACCTCAGTTTTCATTAATTTGTTAATTAATTAATTTTTATTAATTTTTCTCGTATCACTCGGGTAATCCGATAAAATGTACCAGTGGAGGCCGCACACCATCCGAGTGATACCCAATTTTTCTCGTTTTCAAGAAAATTTCAATAGCGGTTTTTAAAGAGTTTAAACTTTTTTTAGTTAAAAACGTGAAACCGCATATAGAAAAAGTTGTGAAACTTTTCGCAACAGCAACTTACGGATCATCGGAGGCCAAAGATAATGTAACAGCAATGTGTGATAGAGTTAGGGAAGAACTCAAACGGTTTAACTACAGAAGATACAGATACGTTGTGTCAGGTTTGTTCACAGTTCGGCACAGTCTGTTTTACTTGATACAAACTGCATTCAAGTTAGATGCCATTAGTATTATATAATTCGTTTTCTAGGATTCATCACTCATAGCGAAGGTCAAGGAATATCGATCGCCTCAAGGTCAATAACTGACCCCGAATATGATCGATTTGTTCACGTTGGAATAAAAATGAGAGACTGTTATACATTGTGCACAATACATGCAATATATCTTGAATAAGATTTCATGAAAAATTTCTCGAAAATTTTCTAGGGTAAAATGTGTCTATTATAAGTTATGACAGGGGCATGCTGCGCCTTTATTGTCATCATTTTCGCATTGAATATTTAACTCAAAGTTCATAAATAAGGATCAAAAAAGATGAAATACGTACTAATTAATCTAAAATGAGAATATGAATAAGAATATGGACGAAGCAGAAGCTGAACAGTATTAAAATGTATGATCTAACCTACGCATTTTGATGCTTACCAATTATATCCCACCTTCTTTACAAGCTTTTTTCAACATGCTTTTGGACTAAAAATGAAGATTCCTTTATATAGAGGAATTAGTACATATTTCATCTTTTTAGTTCTTCATAACATATAAATATAAAATTCCACATTACCCTAAATTAATAATCAACATATTCCCATTTGAGTATAAGAATCTGAGCATGTACCATAAACTGAGCGATTGATCTTATAATAAAATTACATACCTACATGTATACACACCATAAAACGATAACCTGCTAATTATAACCAATTAAGGCAGATATTATTGATCAATAAAATAGAGAATATTAAACATAGTATGGAAAACCTGCACGGGGTATGAACAAATTCCGGCTTGAATAGTTTGTCTATTAGGCTACGGGTATAAAATTGGCCTTTAATACTTTATTATCCGATTAATTATATGAAACTTGGCAACTTTTCTGGTTAATTTCAAATGGCCGTACAGTTTTTTTACATGAAATGTAAACTTACATGATCCACCCAAAAAAAAATTATTGTTTTGTATGTTGTAAAAGTACGTTTTATTTCTATATCACTTGTTTTACACCCTCCATTTACAAAAAATGTTGTACCGTACCGTTGTAATAATCAATTCCAAGCTACGCGGTGACGCATTGGTTACGTTTTGCGCGGAAGACGACGCGCCAATAGGGGCTTCGTATGGAATTCTTACGGCGCGGCGGTTTGATAGTGCATATTCCGTGATTTGTGGCACTTTATTGACACGATGGCTTCGGCGAGTTAAGACTTTTGACTTACGACTTAAGCAGGTTGAATAGATTTTGAAAATTCCAAATTTAAAATCATATTTTCATACAGTCCTTTCTCCTTATTGGGACGTTTTCGGTTCTCGAAAATAACGTTCAAAAAGGGAGCATCGTCTCAAAAAGGATCATTTTTCTATTATAATGGCCCCATTTTTGCCGAAAAAGTGTCCAAAAAAGGATCAATCGACCTAAAAAGGAGCGTCACGAAAAGGAGTAAAGATTATATTATTGGAAAATTTGAATTAAACTATTTTCGAGGGTTAAATTGTCCGGTTAAATTTTAACCGTTGCTCAGAGATTGAACCAAACATTTTTGAATTTGTAGTTTCTTATTTAAATATGTTTATTAGATGAACTTACGAATTATGGCAGTTTTAAAATTAACCCCTTTAAAATGAAAGGTCTTGAATTGAATACATTGTATATGGTTGTGTACACTGTGTACACTGTACACTTTACACTGTTTACAGTACCCGCCTATAAATGGGGTGATTTTTGATTTGGAGATTTAATATAATTTTGATTTACGCGCTTCACACGTTTTATTAACGGGGCCCGAACGGGTTGCGGATTGGGTAGGTTTGATTTCATTCTCAAAATTCCGGAAACGTGAACATCGTGAAAACGAAAATTCTCAGTCGTCATCGCAGTTTGGTAGATTTTCGCAGCCGCTTTCTAAAAAAAAACAAAAGTTCAATATTTGAAATAATGATCACTGCTACTAGAAAATGAAAAGTATCGGCAAATTGATTTTTAAAATCCAAATTCATCATCTATTTTTTATGGTCATAATGGATACCACCCATTTGTTCTGAAAAAAAAAAGAAAAAAAACAAAAGGAAAAAAAAGTAAAAAAACCGCGGCGTGAACCAGGAAAGCTATTGTCTATTAAAGCTATTGTCTATTGTTCTATTCCTTAAAGGAAAGCTATTGTTCAGAAGCAAACAAACAGATTAATGACAAAAAATTACAAAAGTTTTTTTTTTATTTGTTTTGAAAACAGAATTGATTTGATTATTCACACAGTTTATGAGTCATGATGCTCATTATCATGGAAGTATAAAAGTCATTTAAACGCTGATAGTTCACATTTTGGAACTTGTTAATGCTACCGATTTCGTAGCAAGTTCTGATANGGTTTCCCAAGGACGAAATAAAAAACTTTTCAAAGGATGGCTCATCGATATCTAATTTAATTTTGAAAAGAATAGTTTATATACTCGCCGGAAAAATACGCCAAAAGTGTTGGCAGGAACCGGACATGTACTAATTTCACGGTTAAGCAAAATCGCACGACCTACCCAACCGATATGGTTTTTTTTCAAACTCCGGATACAGACAGATGTATACCATCTGTTGTTGAGAAAAAAATTTTTATGAAAAAAGTAGTAAACATAAGTTAATACGTCATGTGTGATTTGTGGGAAATAACACTAAACATGAATTTTTCAAAAAAAAAATTTTTTTGTGTTCAAAATTTTCGCCTTAAAAAATTAGAAATGACTGTCTTTTCAGTTTTTGGATCCAATGAGTATAAGTCGCGTAATAATGAAAATTATGATTGGGAGTATTTTTCTTAATCATGCACCAATTTCTTTCAACATGTCGACACTAACTCGAGACATATTTCGTTGTCTCGGGCTCCTCAAGAGCTTTCAGAAAATATATAGTTTGCCTATTATCATATGTTCCGTAAAAATGTTAATGATAAAAAAAAGATTACATGTAATAAAAAAAAAGTTTTGTAAATTAGGCTTCATTAATTTGTTTGTGTTTGCTCAGAAAACACTTATTTTCTTTGGAAATTAAATGCAAACAAATAAGACGTTCACGGCGTGAACTTCACGCCGCGCATTTTCCTTTTTTTTTCTTTTGTTTGTTTTTCTTTTTTTCATTTCAGAACAAATGGGTTGCACCCAGTGATAATAGGCACTATTTTATAGCTACGCAGTTATCGAGCACCTCCTGTAATTATCGGTCGGTTTTCATGTCAAACGTAGCCCGATAACTGCGTAATTTGTGTTAAAAAGTCTTTTTCAGTAACGAGACCCTAGTAAGGATATGTGCGCAATTAACTTGCCAAAAATTTTCTAAAAAGTGACCGTTAAACTGTGCACGCAGTGCAAAATCACGAGCCATTAATGATAATATTAGCAACCTTTATTTAGAGAAAAAAAAAATTCCGAAAAAAAATATTTGCATTTGACGCCGCCCTTTTTTCACAACCGACTCTTATTTGGATATCCCGTTCAAAACTTACATTCGATAAGAAATAATGGCCACCGCTGCAGTAGGGTGGGAAAACGTCTTCAAAGTATTCATCCATCGGGACCATCCATCGTCCTTCCCGTCTAACAGCCGCATGATCTTGATACGTCTGACACCAGATGTCGCCACTCGAAAAAATCGAATTATTCGCGTTTATTAGCGCGCCCAGTGCAGCGACGTCAACATCAAAGTCTTCTGGAACATGAAGAAAGTATGAGGCATTGCAATGGTCAAGTGCCCATCTTAACTCTCCAAGCGACTTCATCGTTTTATTCCCCGGACTTTCGATAACGTTCATTAATCTTGTATCATTGGCGGTATGAACTTCGGTTAACATGTCCTGGAAAAGGTTAAAAACTCAAGGCTATGAAAAATTAGTACACAAGGTACGCCGTTATGTTTCAAAACCAAATAAAAAAAAAGTGTAACATAACGGAAAATTGTAACATAATGGCGCAGTGCGTAGGCAATTTCGCTGGAAAACGCCAAGAAATTCAAAATTGTAACATAACGGGACGAACGGGGAAAATATTGCGCGATACGTGTTTTTTCTGTAACATAACGGAAAATAATGATTACGTAACTCAAAACTCTTGCAAAATACGCGTTTTTTGTACAAATTGTAACATAACGGGGTGAAACATAACGGCGCACCTGGTGTATTGGACAAAGTAAGTTTTGGAAATAAGGGTCATTTTCGTGTCAAGAAAAACCAACCCTTATATGACGAATCGAACCGTATTTTTGGTTTTCACAACTTTCCATATCTTTATATGATGCAAACTGCGCAGTTATCGGGAGTCCCGATTCGGGAGCATTATTAATGACAAATGGTTCTAGATAACCGAGTAGCGAGTTACAAAACCTTAATCCTGAAAAAACGCAACAGATCGATGGTCTGGAGATCCAACAAAAAATATTTTCGAAATTGACGGATGTTTTTGCCAAGTGTCACGAATTTGCTGTCGCCGAACCGATCGCCGCGGGTTAGAGTCAATTATGATGAGCAGTTTTGTGTTATTTGTACATGAAGGGATAATCGACGAGAAAGTCATTTCGTTTAGTTCTTTTAGTTCATTATTGTTGTAAACTTTTGTGAAACGAGGTGGTAACGATAATGTTCGATTTGCCCGCCCAGGTTGGTAATCGTAATCAACAAACGACTCTTCACCAGTTTTTTGAGCTAGTTCAGCTTTGTACACTTCTATAGACCGCACTGACTCCGAAGCTTACAGGGGTTAAAAACATGTTTAAAAACCTTCGTGCGTACGAGTCATAATACCGACCCATTGCTGTAGTTTGTATTCCTATGTGATGACGATAAGTGATAAAAACGGACAAAAGATTTTTTTTTCAACAACTCCTACAATGTGAGTTTTATGAAAATCGGCTCCGCGTTTCTAGAATAGGCCAATTTTAGTTTTCATTTCATAATGGCGTACTGAGAAAGCGGGAAGTAAATAAAACGGAAAACTGGTCTATTCTAGAAACTCGTAGCCGATTTTCATGAAACTCACACGGTAATTGTATCCATTTAGTCTTCTTTACGACTTTTTCAGTCTAGAAAAACTTTTTTCTGAAAAAATGTTTTCAAATTGAGAACAATGTTTCCAACGAAAAATATCTTTCTTTCCTTAGGTACATAAGGGCGTAATAAAGGACAACGTAATAAGCGACACTTAAAGGGACTAAATAAGGGACGAACCTGCCAAATAAGACGCTTGTTATGCGAACAAAATGGATCCGAATTAGGGACGGGGGTTTTCAAATCAACAAACCGTACCCTATTAAGCATGCCTCTGTATTAAAAAAGTTATGCATAGCTATGCGAGATCAGAGTTTCCTTTAAACAAGCCTACCATAAATTATGGTACACCACTTAACCATCTGACTTAACAGCGTTTGGCTTAACAGTTTGCATTTGACTTAACAGTTTGCAGTTGAATAAACACTTTTCTTGTGCTTTTTTTTGTCCTTTTTTCCAGCATTTCCGCCTACGCACTACCCATGTTGCTTAACAGTTTGTATTTGACTTAACAATTAGCATATGAATTAACACCTTTTTTGGGAAAAAGTCAGATGGTTAAGTCACATGGTTAGGTGGTGTATAACGATTTTTTTGATTTTTTCGTTCATTATATTAATTTGTTTCATTTTGTATAGCATTTGCACATTTTATTCGTCAATTTGGAATTTAAATCTAAAGAAAAAGCCTATTTCCATTTGAGTTAACACTTTTTTTTTGTTTCAAGTTTTCCAGGGTTTTAACCTACGCACTACCCATGTGGCTTAACAGTTTGCATTTGACTTAACAATTTACATGTGAATTAACACCTTTTTTCGGAAAAAAAGTGTGTTAATTCAAATGGTTAGGTGGTGTATATACTATCTTCTAGTACAGTGTATTAGAATAATTAGTGGCAACCACCATAGTTGTATTTTCGAAATATTTCTAAGAAAGACAACTTTCGTCCTCAAACGTAACAATACTATTAAAAGGGGAGCCTACATAAATTGTCTAATTCTAAAATATAATCAAAGACAATAACCTTCTTTTATGATCGAATAAATGGTAATACTGTATGAATATTTATGATGTCATGAAAGAGGCACCTTTTTCGACATATTCTACAGTTTCAGAATACATTTTTTTCAAAAGAATATTTATATTTTAATTGGCCTGTGCATGCCAGATAGATTGATGTACATCAAAAAAATCGTCCATATTCTTCAATCTCATACAACATACACACGGCACATCAAATAATAAAATTGGTAACACTTTTAGTAAAAGTCTTTTACGTGAAAAAAAAAGTTTTGAATAAATATGTCTTTACAAGACATAGTTTTTAGATGATATATTATATTCTTGTACAACGTGCAAAAAAAAATTCTAAATTGGTCAACAAAAGAATTTAGGCGTAGTTAGGTTTTTTTATTTGTGGGATAAAAGGTTAAATAACCTTCTTAGAAATTATAGTCAGTAAGGCATTTAGTTTTTAAAAGCTTATAATTACGTTATGCGGCAATTAAACGGGATACAAAATGTTTTAAATAATAATTTTTTCTGGCCCATTTGGAATTTTCATTTTTCTTGTATATATACATGTATACTGTTTATACTGTATATATGGGGAAAATAGCTCCCAATAGACAAAAATAATTTAGGCGTTAATGGGAACCCGTTTAATTGCGTCATAAAGTTATAAATTATAACCTTATTATAAGGTTGTAAAAACTAAATTCCGTAATGAATAAAATAATATACAACGGGTGCGGTGTTATCAGTCGCCCAGTTATCAGGCGGGTTTTTTCCCAAAAATCTTTTTACTTTTCCGCCTACGCCCTGCGCAGTTATCAGGCACCCTGCGCAGTTATCAGGCGGTTTTATAGTCGCGAAACCCGCCTGATAACACCGCACCCGGTGTATCTATAATGAAAAGGCTTTAACTAATAGCTTTGCGACAAAATTGGACAAAGTCCTTTTTAAATACTCCTTTTTGAATATGCCTCTAATTAAGGAGTATTAAATATTCCTTAAATACACCGGGTCCGCTCTTTAATGCTTCACACAAATTAATCATTAGTACGCAGTGCGTTGGTAAAACAAGATAAGGGGTTATAGGCATATTTGGTGAACCTGACATTTTAACCCGTATTCTTGAGCAATAACTACATAGGTCATCCAACATGCCGCTGTCGTACATATAATTCTATTCTGTAATTTTCTTCTATCAAGTTCTTCAAGGTCACTCTCGGTCAAAACAAATCTAGGATCCATTTTGTATTCATAAATAAAAATATAAACTTACAATTTACAGAAATTATATAATCCTGGGTCGTTTTTGTTGCAAATAACATATTTAACATGTCCTCGAGCAAAGTCGTCATGTTCTGGCAAATAATTTAAATCATTACCCGAAAGTTGATTTTTTGACTAACTTTACGAGCTCTGGAATTTGGTCAAAACAGTTTGTCGTCAAAAATCGTCGTTACAAAGGAGTCTACGATCCGCCAATGCGATTAAATTATCATTATTAATAATCACTTATAATTACTGTTAATCAAGATTAATTGTTACTTTTT
>SCLG01000114.1:93551-184936 GCA_004367875.1 Oikopleura albicans
TTGTAAACAAATCGAGCAGACCACCCTTAATCGATTTTTTGACAAAACGCGTCCGAACGAAATGCGCGCCGTTTACCATTTACGCTTCCGAGATGTAAATTAAGCGCACCGACCAATGTACGGTAGCATATATCAGTTAAGGAGGTAATGACTAAACGTCCTGAATTGCCCAAATATTCGTAATCAGAAAAAGTTTTACTTACTAATTATGTAAGGGCCCCATTCAAAAATGAAAAAAATATGAAAATTTTTCTTCCGTTCAGGAATGAAAGCCCTGTTTCTAAGGATCGCAAAAATATAAAAATTATCAAAAAATAATTTTCGGAATCTATCCGAAATCGGAAATAACTGAGCACCATCTCCGAGCATTGATTGACGCTATTTCAACTGAAACTCATTTTACGAAACCTGAAAAATCGCTATAAGACCCTGTAGGAGTTAAGGTCCGAAATTTGGTGCACCTACTATAATAACTACGGGGAACGTTTTAGTGTTAATGGCGAAACTCAATTTGGACCCCTACGCCCTTATCTTGTCAAAANATTGAGACTCAAGAAAATGACTCACTTTGTATTCTTGTAGTCATTTGAGCATCGCCAATTTCTTCGAGGGCGTGGGTTCGAATCCCACTTCAGTCACCACTGTTCTGGTGAATTATGCCGTATACTAATAATAATAACACATAATATAATAACGCGGAATATACTTCGCACTGGCTCGTACAGCCGGTCAACTAAACTTCATTTACATAGGGTGCGCAGTTATCTTGCGAACTTGGTCCTTGAAAAGTCGCAAGATAAGCGTTTTTTCGCAAGATAACTGCTCAGTGCATATCATATAAATATTATAAATCCCGAAAAATAAAATTCTGAAAAGTCGCAAGATAAGCGTTCGAGCGGCAATTTTCGCAAGATAACTGCGCACCCTGTGTATTGTATTCTTGTACTTGACTATATATACGGTTTCTTGAAGACAGACGAAAAAATAAGCTTATACAGTCTGGAACATGAAATAGTGTAGAGAATGTAAATCGGTGACGTAATACTCAATGATGTTTAACAAGAAATATCAATCATGTGATAGAGTATGAAAGATTTAACGCCTAATGTAACTCTTCATACAGTTAGTGAATATGATAAACGTCTCGTAACATTATTGTTGCGTAATAAACGCAAACGAACTGCGTGAATGATACGAGAAAATAATTATCGTTGGAATCACGTGGAAATTTGCAACCTTTTTAAAACCCTTAGAAAGCTTTAAAGAACTTTAGAAACTTTCCGAGGAGAAAAGATCGACACCACCGAAACAGCATTAAGTGAATTACACGTAACCTTTTCGTCAAAAACTCACATAATTTGCGAAGTGTAAAACAAATATTATAGCGTGTGTACCGAAGCGAACTTGATTATTCAGCGGAAGATCAAAAACATAATACAGGATTAACTCTAAATTTACGTTTTTGTTTATGCAGTTTTATAAAATCAAGCGAGGTCATCGAAGACAAGCTCTATACACCAGAGCTTCTCATGTACAACACCGCGGTTTGTCAAAGAAAATGATTTTCAGGAAATCCAAACATTTAAAAGGTAAAAGTCAGACAAACTTAAGTTCGCGAAAAATTCAATAACCTTGAAGAATCTTATAGAATCTCTTTATGTGTCATATGTGGGGCACAAGTTAGGTTTTTCAAACACATATTTTTATAGCTTTTTGCACTAATATGATATATTATAGCTGGTAGCCCAATTCTGGGACACGTGAAAACAAATCCAATTCCGAGACGTTTTTATTACAAAAAAAATTCAAGCCAATTCTGGGAGACAAAATGCAATTACGGGACCGCTTATAGTGATAAAATATGGGAATTTGAGTCAAAATCTAAATGTGTCTCGGAATTGGATTATCCACTGTACTGGAATAATTTGTTCTCATGCAATTTATAGTTTGACGAAAACAGTAGAATGTGGTTACATTTCCAAGAAGATTTGCCGACGTTCGTTTTTCGTTAATGAACGATTAGCGACTAACCGTAATCTTTTTAAAGTTTTTAGTCACGGTACCATTCAGCCTAATCAGTTCAGTTTAAAATCTACTTAAATAATATTTCAATTACCATATTCAACAAATAGTCAAGTGCACCTTACGTTACCAGCAACTCGTTAACCTGACATATATGATGACAATAAGATAAAGCGAATTATAATTATTACTCGAAAAAACCTTGCAAACGAAGAAAAAAAGAGATGGTTAAAGATCCATCTAAACGTTGGCAGAAGTTCCTTTAACGCAGAAATTAGGCAACGTTAATGAAGCTGGAGGGATTAAATGGGCTCTTGTGCTAAAAAACGAATTTGTAGAAAATTCGGAAATTATTCAAAACGCAAGGACGCGTCAATTCAACGTCACAGAACTCGTTAGAAGATGGCTTAAACAGAGGAGAAATAAAATTTTCGGTAATCCTGTTTCCGGCTGAAATGTGAGCTTGGGGGGGAATTTCATTATGAGCGTTTTGGGTTTCAGATAGGGGCCAAGCGAGGCCAGCTCAGGTCGATTTTTAACTTTAAGAAACGATTTTTGCAAAAAAAATTATGTTAAAATAGTATGTAAAATACCATATTATGATAAATTAACGGCACCGTCTGAATCGGTCTCTTTTCTTTTGTGGCGAAAGGTGAATCCGCCGAAATTTTCCTCTTTTGAGCATTGTGATTGGCGAGAAATGGAGAAATTTCGGCGGATTACCCTTTCGCCACAAAAGAAAAGAGACCGATTCAGACGGTGCCAAATTAACCCCTGAAACCCCGTGTTGCGGTTTCCCTTGCGGCTACCTTCACTTGGCATTTTCCCTACTCACGCTTTTTCACTTACTAGACATAAAGTTTTTAATTATACATGTATTATTGTTATTAAAAATATAGACTTAGTCTTAGTCTTAGAGACCCCAAGCAAGTGTAAGCGGGCGTAAAGCAAGGGTAGGTTTTAGTTCGTAAAAACGTGACGCAAAAGAAGGGTACGGCAAACAACGTAACGTAAAGGTATCCAAATCCAAATTATTTTTGTACTAAACATTTATTTTCTTCATTTATTTTCTACAAAATAATTTTGATTCGGATAACCTTGCGTAACTTTATTTGACATACCCTTCCTCTACGTCANTATTACTCGAAAAAACCTTGCAAACGAAGAAAAAAAGAGATGGTTAAAGATCCATCTAAACGTTGGCAGAAGTTCCTTTAACGCAGAAATTAGGCAACGTTAATGAAGCTGGAGGGATTAAATGGGCTCTTGTGCTAAAAAACGAATTTGTAGAAAATTCGGAAATTATTCAAAACGCAAGGACGCGTCAATTCAACGTCACAGAACTCGTTAGAAGATGGCTTAAACAGAGGAGAAATAAAATTTTCGGTAATCCTGTTTCCGGCTGAAATGTGAGCTTCGGGGGGGAAATTTCATTATGAGCGTTTTGGGTTTCAGATAGGGGCCAAGCGAGGCCAGCTCAGGTCGATTTTTAACTTTGAGAAACGATTTTTTTGCTAAAAATATTATGTAAAAAGAGTATGTAAAATACAATATTATGGTAAATTAACTCCTGAACCCCCGTGTTGCGGTTTCCCTTGCGGCTACCCTCACTTGGCATTTTCCCTACTCACACTTTTTCAGTTACCAGACATAAAGTTGACATGTTAATTATATTATTATAATAATAATTTATTAAAAATATAGACTTTAAGACCCCAAGTAAGTGTAAGCGGGCGTGAAGCAAGGGTAGGTTTTAGTTCGTAAAAACGTGACGCAAAAGAAGGGTACGGCAAATAATGTAACGTAAGGGTATCCAAATCAAAATTATTTTTGTACTAAACATTTATTTTCGCCATTTACTTTATACAAAATAATTTTGATTCGGATTGCGTAAGTTTACTCGACATACCCGTCCTCTACATCACATTTTTACGAACTAAAACTGAGCCTTAATTAGCGTCCGCCTACCCTTACTTAGGGTTTCATTCTTTACTTGGCGGTGTCGCTGTACCATCAAGTTTTTTTGAAATTTTTGTTTTTCGCTAATGATGTTAGATAGTTTTGAGGTGACCCCCTTAATCAATTTCAATGAGTCACGGTTATTTTTTCAGGCTGAGTTTTCCACTTCTTTGCTAAATGTAATTACAGTACCGTGCAAATGCGCTTAGAATGTGAACTGTATAATAAGTAGTTAATGTTTTGATCATGAGTTATATATTTCCAAGGGGATAATTATACTAGAATCTCTACTGCGAAAATAAATCCGCAATTTATCACTTCTTTATAATTACAAACATTCTATTCCAATTACAAAACTGACTTTCTTTAAGACGATTCCAAGTTTGAGTGAAGGCTGCACGGTGCATCAGGGTTAATTGCGGTTGGAAAGTCGCCGTAACTACGATTATAATTGTATAAGTTCATTCAAGGTTAACCCGTAGAGTCCAAGAGCAAAAAACATCTTGTCCATTTTTAGCAACGAAAAGTGACTTTTATAATAAAAACATAGCCCAGATACGTTCACACATTCAAAAGATTAGAGTACCGTGTGCTGAATCACAGACTGTTGCGATGATGCCAAAATATCATTTCAATATTGCTCAAAGTCCGACAGTCTGACAATGATCCACCATACAGTATATTTTCGAAAAATAATTAGTTTCAGCGACTTCAAAAATTCACCACAATTTACCACGCGGTTGGGCCCCACTTTCCATTCCGTCCGAAATTTTAGTCACATATCAAATTAACCGCCTAATTTAGTTCATGTAGTACAGTTTAAAACGGCAAAAAAAACCTTTGCGTAGCATTACGCTGATGTACCAGAGATTAATAACCCATCTTCGAATGGTTTTTGGTCGTTTTCTCCATACTGGTTTCTTTGTGGTTTTTCTAAGTATTAAATTAAGATTCACCGTGGTCGCTTACCTATTCCTTACTTATGAGTCATGAAATGGTGAATTTTTTTTTGGTTTCCATACAAATCGCGAAACCCGTTACGTATTTCCCCCCAAAATAATACCCGAAATTGATGACCATGGTGGGTAGACCACCTTATAGGGAAAATTACAGTAAACCACTTTTCCTAATTGTTAACCTTCCTCGAAACCAAAAGAACAAACCGAAAGGTTTACAATTAAATTGTGAAAAGCGCGTTGGATATGCAGCAGTTGTTGATAATGGACGCTCTCTGGACAGTATTTTTCATCTTAGAGGAATTCCAAATTTGGTTAAATCAAATTTACCACGTTTGCAACTCTGGTTAATTAAATCGAACATTTCAGCTGCTAGAAAGTTTTCTCTAGAAGATTACGGTCAAGTGAAGAATCTTACTTGAACGGTATTTTCCTTAAAGAAAACATTATCGGAAAGAAATATTTTATTTCGCGATTTTTGGAGTATTGAAATTCCGGATTTTTCACTAACTTGATTTTGCACTTGAAATATTATTAGATAATTTGAAGGTGTCGAAATTCAATATAAAGATAGCCCATAAATGCTTAAATTTGCAGTTTTATAGATTTCTCCGGCAATGTTTTTAATTATTAATAAAGGATATATTACACATACGTATACATACGGACACATACGTATACATACGGACACATACGTATACATACGGACACATACGTATATTACACATACGTATACAGACGGACACATACGTATATTACACATACGTATACATAGGGACACATACGTGTACTGGTTTAGTCATATGTTGACACCTCATATCGTGGCGAAAGTCTCATATCTTGACAGATTTCGGCCCGATAAGTCATCAAGCCACGTGAAACAAATTTCAAGTCCGATGACTCATTTGAAAGGGCTAAGATAAAATTAAAAATGCAATTTAAAAATTGTATACACCACCTGCGCCGTTATGTTAACACCCATTATGTTACCAAAAATCCGTTATGTTACCACTTTTTGGGATTTTATGGACCTACATTTCCGCCTACGCCCTACGCCGTTATGTTACCAATCGCCTACGCCCCATTCCGTTATGTTACCAGTTGTTTTTGAGTATTTATATTTTTTGCTATCTATTGCATCTATTGCTATTTTCAAATCATTATCGAATGAAATTTGCAATGAGTTTGGGATACGAACTAATTTCGATTTCGCGGAAGCTAACGGAGAAATAGTCTGCTTACATATTTCTTCTCTTTTTTGAAGAATCTTTATCAAAGTGACGTGGGAGATTGGTCGGCAAATTTTTTGTGATACACCGCTTAAGGGTTTATCCGCCCCCCCCCTTATCCGGCCACTTTGCCCGCTCGTGCGCTTATCCGGCCACTTTTTTTCCCAAAAGTTTTTCGCNATTTACATGTACTCTGGTTTGGTCAAAATATGTTAGAGAAAGCAGTCATCAGTGATGACTCATCACATTAAACCTAGTGTGGTGTGCAGGGGTTAATAGCCTTGAAGTCTTGAGGACACGAGTTCAGATATCAAGTCGTCATCATGTCGTGTCGTCGGACTGTGATAATCGTGGAAAATGCTTGCAATTAGACTTAAATGAATAATCCGTAAAATTCTCTGAAACGGAAACCGCAGAAATTTTTTTTACTTGAAATCTGAATCAGGAAGACCTTTCAAGAGGTTTCAATTTCCGTCTTATTATATTTGAATAATTTTACGACATTCAAATTTGCCCGACAGTTTGAATTTTACGGTATTACTACAATTTGGCCAAATTTGGCCACGGTCGTCGAAACAACTGCAACCATCAGATTAACATAATGACGAAAATTGTTAATGGAATCTACCCTCCCAAATGACTAACTGACATCAATTATTTAATTAATAATTAAATTAAATGATTAAATTAGCCACGATACCCGCAATTGTCCACACGCAACAAATGGCCGCTACTGACCGCGCTTGGAAAGTTTTCATTGAATGCTGGCTTTAATTAGCAGTTCAGCGATAAGTTTTCAGAACTGCGTCACATTATCGCTTAATGTCGTGTGCTAATTAACAACAAGCCATACAAACATAAATACATCGTTTTGAATATGCAATTTATGAGCCTTATAAATGACTATATGAAATATAAGGTGCGCACCATTTTCTACAATTGAATTTCTACAATTCTTCATTTTTAAAAATTGTAGAGTTAACAGCAACTTGCGCAATATTGGATTGAGTTCGCTACAAGAATATAGGAAGACTGAGCAAAAAGGCATGTTCTTGATTAATTTTGGCAGAACAAAGTCGAGAAAAACACATTCAACATTACATTTTATAATTATAAAAATACTACCAAAACCTGAAATCGCATACTACTAACCAAGCGTTTAAGAGCACGTTTTATTTATTTCCATTATTATTTGTTGAACAAAAAAAGTCACAATGATGCCACTTTTAAACTTTTAAACGGTGTTTAATTTTTAAGACAAAAATTGAAATCCACTGTTCTGCTCAAAATTCTCGGTTTGATTGCTCTCACGTGATTCGTAGCTGTTATTTTGACTTGGCCGAAACCTTCCACTACTGTGTCGGTTCAGATTACGTCGGTAATTGGTATGACCTTTCGGTATCACCCCGGTTACTCGTGTATCGACCCGCTGAATAACATTGGTATTTGGCCTCTTTCGCCCACGGTTCTTACGTTTTCGTCCTCGTCCACGATCAGAAAATCTGCGTTGTCCAGTTGTATTCGGATTGTTTTCTAACGAAGCATTAAATATGATAGCGTAGAACGGTTCGAATAGGTATTTTTATATAAATAATATTAGTATTTCTACATGAATAATGTGAATTGGTGGTGCTTCTATCTATTAAAACGTACTATTCTCCATCGGAACTCAAATTAAATATTGCTGTGTATTTATTACTCGTTAGTTGAAAAAAAAATAAGAATTGGACAGGTAAAATTTTCGAAAAAAAACTGTTTTGGCCAAAATGTTTGCCTCGAAAAGTTAGCTTTTAACATTTTTGGAAAATCAAGGCTAAGTTCAACGGGTCACGTGATAAATTAGGATAAAGGCATTGTTTTTGGCCAAACGAAAACCACGATATCTAGGGGTTAAATAATTTTTTTCAACTTTTTATGCGTTTTTTGAGCTTTTCATAAGAAAATCTCAAATCCGCATGAGAATTAGCACCGTAGGCCCTCCAGAACTCCTCTGGGAGAATCGTATGGAAATCTCCTGATTTTCACTCAATTACATTAAAATTCTTATTTTTTTTTTTCAACTTAATATTTGGACTTTGTTTTGCAAACCGGTCCAGAGCCTACAAACTTATTTGTTCATTCATTGGAGCACTCATTCAATAATTGATTTATACTAATTCAAACCGTCTCGTTGGCTTTATTTGCCACATCAGTTGCGGATTTCAATGGATCCATTTCGTGTCTCATGTTGTTATAAATATGTGGGAAATTATGCCGCAACTTATCTATTGTCAGAATTCCACCAATCATCTGAAACACATCATGTGCTGTTATTTCTTTTTGATTGTCTATTTTTTTGTACTTTTTGGTGATGTAAGACTCAGCGGAAGATATATGTTTTTCAATGGCATAGGCATAATCTACCAAATTGCTAGACGAATAATATGGTTGATCCCACGCTTTTTCTAGAAACTGGTATAATGACATTTCATTGCCTTTTACTTCACTCAATAATGATTTCAGCTCTTTATATGTTGCGAGGTTAGCCGGGATATTGATTAAGTTGTCGGCTATTTTATTAAGTTCGGCCTTAAATTTTTGTGATATTCTTGTAATTGAACAACGGTTTTTCCAAAAACGAAATAGTGGTAAATTGACATATCTAGTGTATGCGGTTTTAATCGTTTTAATGATTGAAAACCCAGATAAAAATTTAGCACGTTTTTTTTGGATACCTTAGAAACATACGTTGAAAGTCTCTTGTAATAATTTTTAACTATTTCCCGTAACAAAATTTGATTGAGCGGCGTTGAAGACTCTTTTTATATAAGCGTTGTGAAATAATTAAAGTAAATTATTAATTTTCTTCGATCCCCGAGTTTACGTTCAAGTAACATTTTTCAATTTCAATTTTTCACACCAATTTATCATATATATGTATAACAAATAATAAGGATTTCATTGCGAATTTTTATTGAATGATTGTTTCTTCCGAACACAGTCGACTTATTTGACCCTCATTGGTTTATTTTTTGAAAGTAAAACTAGTATATTTAACAATGCAGTCAAACTGAAACAATAAATGTCATATTTTTGCAAGTTGAGTACGTACATGTATATTAACAGATGACTTACAATTTAACCTGTTTTTTAAACCATTATTATTGATAATGTATATGATTTTACGCACAAAACGCTCTTCAGAGAAGTTTTCTATCTATTCCGCGCTTTTTATTTAACAGAGACGCGTGTGGCAAGCCGTTAATCTGTTACTTTTTTACACCCAAAACATCGACCGTTAACAGCGGTTAAACGGTATTTCTATCATGACGTTCTAATGGCGTCAACGAGTACACTGTTAGCATAGTGATAGAATCAACCACTTCAAGCTTAATTTTACTTGAATTATGATAGCGGTTTTGTTTTTGTCTGGTCAAAAACGGACAATTTTGTTTGGAAACTGATAAATATGTGACATGATACAGTTTCTATTTTATAAATCGTTTGCTGCAAGTGAAATATTCTAACAACAAATATCCGTACAAAATTAATACCCATCAGGTGGTGTAATTTTCTTGTTGATTCGAAACGTGGAAATTATTTTCTCCCCTCAGTGAAAGGTGACTAACGTTTTTCAACCACATGTTTTATGCTCCCACAGTGTAACGTTATACTCATAATTGTACAAAGTTATACCTGAGTAAGATACGCCTCGTACCCTACGACATATACGCATATAATTACTGTCCCGACTTCCATAAATCAGTTCAATCAAAATATCATGTCATGTTTTTTTCTTGTTTTAGATGGATTAAGCTTATTTCATGTATCTGAGTGTGAGATCCATTATAATTGAACAAACCAATCTTTCCGCAGCGCAAAGAGCAAACTGGACATGCTTGTCAATTATTATATTGTATATTTTCATCATTTTATTTTTGGGTCCTAAATTCATTTTAGAAGAATGTCATCTTGGAAAAAGTTCAAAAATTATCAATGGTTTGACGTGGTAGAACGAATCGGCACGTATTTTGAGCTCTATGTTAATTTCAATTGACCAGGTCGTGACACGGACGGGAAGTGCGGTAATACTCCGGAATCCCGTCGGCCTTGATTTTAGTCAAAATTCCACGTATTCATGCGCATTTTTTTGTTATTGGTTAGAATAAATGACATCCTCTAAAAGTGAACAAATGACCTCGGCAGTTATCCGCCATTACGTCACATAGCATGTTATTTCCAACAAAAAATAATATCTACTTTGACTAGAAACTTTTACATATGTAGAAATATTTTACATAAAATATGGAAAGTTGAATCATGAATTAAGAAACAATTGTCCTGTCAGGTCCTTACGGTCCTGATATCTTTCGTGATGGCGGTTTTTGTACCGCAAGCCAAAACAAAAAAATCATGGAAATTTCAATTGAGTGTGCGCTTGAAGTTTCCGAAAAAAATTTTTGTTTTAATTGAAATTTTGCTAGTCGAATCAAACTTATAATTTACAAAAAATAACTCACACATAGTGATGTAAAAAGTATACTCGATTTTGAAACGTTCACTTGGTTTAGTGGTTATTTCTTATTAAGTATCTGGTCATATCCAGCTCACTGGAATTTTTACTCTGGTAGCAATTGGACACGTAGACTACGTGGTTTTTAATTGTTATTATTTTATTTTAACGCTTTAAAACACAATTAGTTTAAACAGATGGCTTTAATTTCACTAAATCGTAGGAGTTAGTCAATTTTTTTAATTGAAAGTCACCAGTACAATTGATTTTGGCGAATACAAAAAATAGCGAAAAGTAAAAAATTAGGTTCCTTAGATATCTATATTCATATTCTGGTTACAAGAAGGCTACGGTTAGTAGGTCAAGTGTGTAGCGTCTAAGTGGATTACAGTGGTTAACTAACTAATTAAGAATTTTTTAAACATGTGTAAGCTTGTACCACCTTAGCGTAAAACAAAGTATCGAAAAAAGTAAAAGTGCGCAAATTACTGGTTATGATAATCCTAAATATTTTAATTTCAATCGTGTCAGAAATGATGAAAAGCTGACTGGGCGAAACCCAAATATTCATAGTAGATTAACATCAAAATCCAATTAGTAACCACCGACAAACTGGACCATTATTATGAAGACTAGTAAAATAACACTGTTCACAAAAAAGTTATCTCGTGCAAATTATAATTATTTGTTTGTAAAGATTGTTCAAAAAAAATTGCTCCTCAAGGATACATTTGCAATTTTTTTTTCTTTGATGCCTCAAAATCAGCTCCTTTGGCACTTTTAAGTTTATGTCGAAATACTCGCGAGATAATCTAATTTAATTAATAATTTATTACGATAACCTTTTTTTTAAGTAATTTGGCCATTTGACGCATAATGTAAAAGTGGATTGTAGTTACGTAATTCAATTTTTGTCAAGTTCACCTAATAACGTGATAAACGGTCTTGAAGGCCCCAAAAGGGGGCATTATTTTTTGTCGCTAAAAAGTGGCTTTCTGACAATTGCTTATTTTCCTTGCCGGAAGATCAAGTTTGCGAAAACAATTTTCTGAAAGTAAATTGTCCCATTGCGCCTTCTGAGAGTTAATTCTCTAAAAATTTTCGAAACTTGTTAGGTCATCAAATCTTAACTAACCTTGTATTCTAATCGAATTAAAACGTTTTTCTACTAGTAACGAAAGCGAACACCTAAGTGTTATCTGTTATGCATACTGTAGGTATACAAATTAAAGAGATAAATCTAACAACTTTACCGGGTAACGTTTTATAAGTTGGCTTCTACATTATAACAGTGTGGTTCTTGAGAAATCAGCGCAAATATTTTGTTTGTAAATTGTGCTTTGAAGCACATTTACTCTGTTTTTTATAGAAGGTTAACCAAAAAATTCCGACGAAAATATCGTGAATTATTATGGTTCAATTTTAGTGGTTGTTGACGCCACTTACGTGCCAAATTTTTTTGGTTGTATCAATGTTTCTGTCGGACAAATAACCTTTTTGACATGTTTTATTTCCCATTTACAGACACAATTCAAACACAGTTAAGAAGGTGGGGAGACACTTAAAAGTCTTTTATTAAGAACGTTTGTCCATTATTAACTCTTACCCTCCCAACAGTGCCTTATGGCACTGTTATATTTTATTTCGCAAATAGCTCGAAATCGATAAGAGTTATCCCCGATCGGATCTTTTATTCGGTTGAGACCACGGTTATTCATTGTTAAGATTGTTTTCCGATTAACCGGAAATTGACATCCTTTTACCGGTTTCAATATTTTTATATCTTCTACAGGTTTAGCCTCATGAAAATCGGCTGAGCGTTTCTAGAATAGAGCAATTTTCTTATTTTTTCTTGCAATGGGGTGCTCCTATTGGTCAATATCATTTTAAAATATGCCGACACGGTATACTAGACACACGCAGCCGATTTTCATGAGACTAAACTGACCGTAAAACGCCCTCGCTTCTGGGAGAAGGTGGATATTTTACCGGGACTTTGGCTTAATTCTCGAGAGAAAGAAACCAAAGTCCAGGTAAAGTGTGCGAAGCATTGGGCGGGAAAGGTCCTTGAAAAGGGGCTGGGTTGGGATAAGATCTCAGGAATAATTTGATGAATTAATGAGAAAATGCTGAGTATTTGTTATCAGGTCCTGATATATATAGCTTAACCTCTCTCCCCCTAGCGGGCATCGTTTGTAGGTATATAAACGCCTAAATGAAATAGTATTCGTTTTTTCTCAACTCTTTCATTTAGGCGTATTCTGACCGTAAAACGCCCTCGCTTCTGGGAGAAGGTGGATATTTTACCGGGACTTTGGCTTAATTCCCGCTCGTCATCACCATATCCTAAGGTTTCCAAAGTTCTAAAGTAAATATATACACCAGATAAACCCAGAAGTTCAAAGACAATTGGCATAAAACACTTAAATCCACTTTTTATAAAGTTATTTTAATGTTACTAGATTAAACACAAAGTAAATATATACACCAGATAAACACAAAAGTTTCGGGGATAATTAACACATTTCTTTATTGGCTTCATTAAAGGTTTTAACAATTTGATCTGTGTCAGCGACTCCCAAATTAAAGTTCTTTATGGCGTCTTCGTCGATTTTACGATCACATTCACTGTTTCGGATTTCTGACATTTTGTCAAAGAAACTACCCTTGGCAAAGACAGCATTATGGCCCAGGTAATTTGAAAGTGTAGCTGTATTTCGTACCCAATGCATTTGATGCTCTAGCAGGGCTGGTTCAACTAATTTTTGGTCATTGCTGTCTTTGCCAAAAAGGGCTAGGGTTGTGATGGTAAAACGACCACCATGTGCTTTAAAACGGGGGGTTTGAAATGATTTTGATTTCTTTTCGATCTTTCTTATTGTTTTAGTAAAATTCCACGTTTGCATATTACTGTTGCTTTTAGGTGAAGCCGGGAAGAGATACTTTTCCTCCGAATGAAGTTTGTTTTGGTCGATTTTGATCCCCCGCCATTTTATCCACTGCAAAAAGCGTGTTACCGGACATAGGAACTTATCCTTCAATTGGCCAAAAACGATAGGAGACGATCGTTGGTTTTCCATGTCCGATTTTGTTCCAGAAGAATGTATTGCGACGGCCACTTCTCCCCGGACTGTAACAAATTGTACCTTAAAGAGTTCAATTTAAATTTCTGAAAAAGAAGAATTGAGTTTGAAATAAACCATTCACTACACAACTTGTTTCCCAAAGATATTACAATAAATAAACATTATTAACACCAAATTTAGTACGGGATGTGTCACAATGAAAAACCTGAGAGATTCGAGCTGACAAAAGCTCCCCCAAGCGGCAGCCCGCAAATAAAATGCTAATTGGCAAAATAACACTTCCCATGCGTGAATAATACGCAAGAGCGCCCTCCGCCGCAAAAATCATTTGTTCAAACATGAACAAGTAATCCCGGACATCCTCTCGAGTAAAGTAACCCGCTTGTTTTCGTCGATATAGCTTATCCCGAGTTATCGATTGTTGCCACTTTGAAGGGAAAAAACGGATTTCGGGATAAGCCGTTAAGACATCAAAAGAAAATTTATTCATACAAATTTTAAGAAAAATTTTGAAGTAAATTGAGGCCGATTTCGGAGATATGCCTATAGAGTTATCTGAGTACGTACACCGCCCTCGTGGATTTGACCATTGTAAAAGCCAAATTAATAGTTTTTCTCTTGGGATGTCCTTGATGTTATCGTTTCCGATTTTTTTAATAAAAAAGGTTTCCATAGAGAGTACATTATTTTCATAGGATAGAAAAGTCGGGTTTTTCAGTGTTTTTTGTATACATTGCCATTCTTTAAGCATATCTGTTTCCTCATTATTCAAAAAATTTGTATCTGTTTGGGTATCAACGGGTTGTTGACTCGAAAAATTGAAAGCGAGAGATTTTTTTGGCAATTTAGGTGTTTTTTCTTGTAGCGCATTCACCGCCGGTGGTGTTATAATGCCTTCTTTAAGTGAGGGAGGGGTATCCTCACTCTCCTGTGCCTTTCGGGTAAGTTTCCGTAGACGGATTGATCGACGTTTTTCCGTTTTTTCTGGGCTTTGATTGACCACCGTGGAGTCCGAAATCGAGTCTGCCGCCGTAGGTGATGCCGGTATACATGCTAAAGGATCTTCAGAGTCCGAAATAACTATTGTTGGTATCGACTCATCAGAAGCAACCTCCAATCTACTTTTCTTTCTTTCTTATGGAAGGTTTAAACTAGAATTATAATAGTCCAAATTAAAAGAGCAAAAAATATTTTTGGACTCCTAGTTTAGCACTCCATAAAAGGATAATGGTTAGGGTGTATGGGCCACAAAGCAACCATAAAGTTTAAAATATTTAACCAGAAAGTCCAAACGGTAATTACATGAGGTATTTTGTGAAAACCTTGCCCAATGATTCAAAAATTGTTAATTGTCTTAAAACCCGTTTTGGCGTCTTAAGGGGTATAGCATTGATGCGGTCTAAAAGAGCCCAATAACGGGGTTTACACATAAAATCATCCAAATGCATTGTTAGACAAAAACAACAAAACATTCTAAAATAACGAAAGTTTGTCATGAATAAATAAGGATTTGTTTTTCTTAAAAAAGGGGAAAAAATTTTTTTCTAAACAAGTGAATTTAAACGGTCAATTGTAAAAAGGGGAGTTTTTTTAAGTAGGCTCTGAGGAAGTGCATTTTTTTGCAGTGTGGCCGGGCTTAAAACATTGAAAACATAATTTCAATCGAAGAGCTTTCTGACGGACCGCATCTGTCTTTTTGCCTTTAAACGGGGTGTGGCCTTTTTTCATATTTTTCTGAAATTTTTTATTGCCTTGTTTTTGCCCGTGGGTCGATGAAAAATGTTTTTGGCGTTTATGAGCTGCGGCCGCCAGAGAAACCTTACGATTAGTGTTTCGGAAGTTACTAGCAGGGTCTATTTTAATTTCTCCAGGGAGCGTCATAAAAAGTTTTTTGCGCGTCTCAAAATGCGCCGGTTTGTACAATTCTCGTTTAAGATTTTTGTTTCTCATTAGCGACATGAGAGTTATTTGGACTGCTTTTCTGGTCGTGGTTGGTAAAAGGTTCATTAGTAGTTGAACCGTGGTCATACGGTCTAACATTTGTCTGTTAGCAACCAAATGGTTCCGGATTTTCCGGACTTCAGCACTATAGTCCTCTAACTCTGGGTGTTCCGCCGCAAGTGAGGACTGAATTTCCGCTAGAGAGCAGAGTTCTTTGTCCATTTCAATCGTAAGTGGCCAAAGAAGTCGTCTCTCTAGCTCTTGTAACATTTTCTTTAACGATTTTTGTACAAAGGCGCGTGACTCAAATTCTGGCATCCGCATGCCATTTGACACAATCGTCCCCTGGGGAATTACAGTTGAAGAAGAAGCCACAGGCAAAAAATCTGATGCAGAGGTGTCCAATAAAACTTTCTCAGCCTCTGTATCAGTATTGGCAGTATTAGAGTCCACCCCCAGCTTTTTAGCGAAAGCTAAACACTGTTTTAAGTCAATACGCAATGTGTCCAATTCTTGTTGTTCGTTATTGCCTTGTTTTAACGCATCTTCCATCTGGGTCTTAACCGCCCTCATGTCTTTTTTGTTTTGTTTCTCTCTCAATAATGTAGAATCCTTATCCGCCACCAAGGCTTGTTCCGGTCCCGATCGATTGTCTTTTGCTTCAAAAGTGTTAATTTGAACAAGTTTTCCGTTGATATCTTGCTGGATAAGGGTTAATTCGGCCAAACGTGCCTTATATTGAGCTTGAAGTTTTCTAGTTATGTCCACTTGAGTTTGTTGTACCTTAACATCATGCCTTTTTTTGTTTAATTCTGCCAAAATCCGTCCCGTTACCGAGTTGTGGCCCGCCGGTTCGGAGGAGTTAAGCAAAATGTTCCCTAGGCTAGACTGCGACGCAAATTCATCTTCTAATCCTAACTCAAGATTTTGAGATGACTTATTATTCAAGTCCAAATTATTCAAGTCCAAAGAGTCGTCAAATGCCATTGTCATTGTCCAAAATGAGATCGCCGTCAAAAAAAGGGGCCTAATTTAAACTTAGGGGTTAAATTTGAATGAGTAGTGTGGAAGTGTGTGTAGTGAATCGTTTATATACAGTGAAAAGCGCCCCCCGTTCGCGCGAAATGTACTAGACACCAATGCCTGCAAGAATACGCAAGTCTGATTTTTGGTCCTATATTTGTGTATACTCAAAGATCATATAACGGCGACGCGTGGTCTATTTCTCCTTATAATTATAATCAGGTTTGACAAAACATTTTTGAAATCAAAAAACATTTCCGTATCAACATGATGGGCGGATACGCTTTCCAGTCAGACTTTTTAGCTTACGGTAAACATAATAAATTTTTTATCAAAATTGTAAGAGATAATCCCTGTACTGTATTAGATCTCCGAAATAACTTGTTTTATGACAATTGGCAAGAGTTGTTGGATTCGGACGCCTTTTTATATCGCCCCGGAGGTAAAATCTTTAAAAGTTTTTTGACACGGCAAAGTCTAATAAAAAATTCTTTTAATCTTACCGATAAGGTTTAAGGCATTCGATTGCGTCGTTTACAGGAGGCTGTAGACGAGTTCAGCCAGTCTTGTTGGCGTAGTCTTAATTCCCAATATGCCCATTGTGCCAACCAAACCATGCCAGTAAGTCTAGTGAATAGGATTAGAAGAAATAAATAAAAATTTTTTATCAGATTATCCCCTTTGAAGAGTCGCGATTAACCGAGCTCTATTTGCGACGATGTCTAATCCGTTTTGATGTCATGTATGGGTTAAATTATGATAATGCTGGCAGCATACTTGGGCTGTTATTAAGGTAACCCTTTAAAGTAGCATTTTTAGGCCCGAAATTTTTGAGAAAATATTTTTGAGAAAAATTAAACCGCCATAAATTAAGTGAAAATGCCGATGTGTTAAACCATGCCGCCTTTGTGCGATACCTGCCCGAAATGCGTGGCTTCATAGTGCACAATATTGACTATAACGCCGAAAACTCTGGTCAATTTCCCCGAAGTTTATTATTGTAACTGAACACACCTTATAGTAAAAGATGTTGATTTCTTTATTTATGTTTAAAAATGTTTAAGACAAATGAAATCGAAATAATGGTGTACGTCCCAAAGCCTGAGAAAAAAAGTCAAGATGAAATCAACCAAATTTTACGGCCCTTAAAACGTCGCTTTGGGCGTGCTAAAGTTAAAAAACCTTTCCAAGTTATGAAAAGCCATAGTGAGCGTTTTTTACGGGATTATCGTGCGCCTCATGCCATACGTTATCAAACATTTTTTGATTTAAAAAGTGGTAAAACATTAGTTAACTATCATGCGCCCAGTTTGGGACGTGATGTGCGTATTACCAATTTAAGGGGCGATCCGTTGATTTTAGGAACCCGATTTATCCGCCATGGGCATCGAATTCAATATTTAAAGGTAGCGACGAAATTGTAATTTTTCGCCTAACAAATTTTTGTAGTACGATAATGGAGAGCAAAAAGCTCTGGCCTTCACCCTATTAGACACTTGTTTTGAATTAATGGAACGTCATAAACAGAAAAAACAGGGAGTGTCCGTAGGAAATATCCCCACCCCTACCATGCCTATTCCTATGCGCCATCGGGATGACTTTCAAGCCGGGAATTTTAGTCGATTTCCCGAAATTTGGTTAATTTATATCAGTAAGTTTAGGCTAAATATAATATTTTTCTAAAATTATTTTCAAAGACGCTCTAAGTGACCATGCCATGTTAGATGAAAGTGGGATCGATTTAACTTTTAACCCGGAGGACCACAAAAAAAGCATAAGCGACCGCGTATTACAATATAAAACCCGTATATATTCTATTATACATGGAGGGTATAATCTATTAGAGGATTCACGATCAAATTTTCCCGGGCGTATGATTGATGGTATTCGTGTAAAAAGTCGACCTGTTCGTGACGAAAGGTAGAAACCCTTTTTGTAATTTTAAATAAGTTTTCATTTTAATAGCGGGAGTTTAATTGGACATCGACCAAACGTTCCGGATTTTGAAAATTCCGGTTATATGGCCGATTATATCGGCCCGTTTATACAACAGATCCAAAAGTGGCTCCAAAGTGACACCTTAATTTCGCATACACAACAGCCCCGACACCGTGAATTTTTGGGAAAAGATACCTTACAGTTTAAAACTACAATCGAGCCCCTGTAAGTGTATTAAAACGTGTATAAAACTGTATTAAAACGTTATGTAAAAGTGTGCACTTATCTTGCCAGTCCAGTTCAAGAAGTTTTGTAAAGTTTTTGTTGAATTTTAGAAATTTTAAGTATGTATAACTAGTATTATAAGAACAAAACTGGCAAGATAATTGCATACCCCGCGAGTGTGAATTTTTCTACAAATTCCAATTACCTTGTATAGGAAGCCGCGAATATGTCTAAATGCTCGAGCCTTGAGTGCCACTACCAAAGACTTGCCCTGCCATATGGACCAAGTTGAAACCATAATCCCATTTTTACATCGAGGGAGTCGGGCCATCATAAGTGATGATTCGAGCGGGTTTCTACACGTCTTTCTACACCCTAATAGTCAACGTCTTGTCGGGATTCATTGTGGAGATGAAAAATACCACTTTCAGGTATCTAGAGTAAAATGGTTTTTAATTTTTTTGGTAAAATACATAACTTATAGGGGATGCCTTTTGGACTACACAGTGCTCCCAGTGTTTACCAGTCTCTTAACAATGTGCTAACCAGTTTAATGCGGCAATATTTCATTCCGAACGCGCTTTATATCGGTAACTCCTTAAATTCATTTTTAGAAAAAAACCTTAAAATTTAAGATGATCGTTGCGTAATTTGTGAGCCAGACGAGAATTATTTGGGTTGGTTAGTGGCCGCGTTAAGTACTAGCACCGGGCATTTTCTAAGTGCACACAAAGCCAATTTAAATGAGCCTAAATCTGTTTTTACATTTTTGGGTTTTGAATTTGACTGTCCTAAATTAAAAATACGTTTGCCCGAGTCTCGGAAAAAGAAAATGTTGACTCTTATCAATGAAGTGTTGCAAGCTTCAATTATAGAGTTTCACAAACTAGAAAAAATTCGGGGAATGGCCGTCAGGAAAAGTTTTTACAATAAATTTTATTATGAAATCTCTTAAAAAATTGTGTAAATTTAAAAACAAAATGTTTTTCCTACAAAAGTATTAGTCTTATTTGCCCATTATCTCAACTCTACATCCGAGAAATGACTCGAATTTTAACTATTCAAGAAAAACTGACCGACCCTTGTATTTATATGACCCCAGCTTTATCACTTGAACTCCAAATTTGGAAGAATGATCCTTTGTTTATACACGCTGAGCGAGATTTTGGGCAAGTTCATGAGAATGATATTATGCTCGAAAATACACTAGAAGGCGTGAAGTTAGAATATATGACCGGTAATTTGTAAGAAATTAGATATTTTCTAGAACTTACTTTATAAATTAGACGCTAGCGGTTATCGTCTAGGAGTTGTAAACTGCGCTACTGGAACCACTTTCAGTCGTCAATTGGGTCAGCATGAAATTTCTGCCGGAAGTATATGCAGTTATGAGGCCAGCGCAGTTGAGATGTGTATTCTAAATTTAGATTTACAGAAAAGACCACGAATTGTTCGGTTAGTTAATAGTACACCTAGTTTAACTATTTTGCTAAAAAAGTGTTTTTCTAGAATTCATGTGGACAACATGACCGTTGTTCAGGCGTTTGAAAATTATAAGGGGAGTCGAGATCCCACCGTAACTAACGTGGTTAAACGTTTGATAGCTTGGCAACGTGAAAATAACTGTCGAATAGATATTGTTTATGTCAACACTAAGGAGAATTTAGCCGATAAACCAAGCCGAGAAATCACTTCCGATGAGTTAAGCTCCACCCCACACTTAATATCGTAAGGGTTAATTTTCATGTAACAATTTTTACATAATTTGCCATCTAATCTGTGTCCCAAGTTAATTTAAATGACGAAGAATCTCAAAACTAAATCTATTTTTCGAAACTAGACTCATATTAGATGGTAAGACGCTTCTTTCTAGCCAATAGAAAAGTATTTAAAATATTAACCAAGCCCATTTTAAGAACCATAGAAAAACGATTTCGTCTTTTGTTCACATGTGACTTGTGTGGTCATAAAGGTGTACAAATTATTACCCAAGACGGTCGGCGTTTGCCCTATTGTGCCCGATTTGCCGACGGGGGAGAATTCCATGTTAACTTTTTAGGTAACATGTATAATTACTATACCATTAACTAAACACTGAACTTAGACCTCCCTTTTGCTAAAATGACCAAAGAGGTGTGTTACATGTTTGCCCCCCGGAATATGGAAGTCAAATTCTTGCACTATTATTTGATGCACGGAACCCGTCCAAAGACCGTTGTAATCCTTTTGCAACACCAAGAGTTACCCATTAGTTATAATTTATTGATTACTCGGTGTGTAAAGTATCTGAAATTGAAAGGGCCTAGTTCCAAAGGTTGCAAAATTAATTTAGAGCCCAAAGATTTTGTTTAACAGGTTTTTCAGGCGTTAAGCCGTGTCTAAAAATTTTAATATGTTATTTATTTTGCAACTCTAAAGATACCTTTGTCGCGCTGTAAAAGATCGTCGGGGTGTAACCCTGTTGGATTTTAAAGGAACTATACATGTTTTTTTACTGCCAGCTCGACATGCTCGTTAAGATTAAAAAACCCCGCGCGTTCATTAATTTGATATATATTTTAGAATGCGAGGAATATCTACGGCTATTACCAGGTCTAGACTCATTTTTCCGTAAAACACGAGGGCGTAAAAGGACTTTTTAGCTTTACCGATTTGGGTTTCGGCGCGCGCGCTTTCAATAATATTTTTCCCGAAAACCCATTAATCCGACGTGACAAATTAGCCATTGAGATTCTAGACGGATGGAGCCTCGAGTTGTGCCATATTATACATGATAACTCAATTATTGTACTACAGGACCAATTTCACGTTCTAAAATTTGAAAATTACTTAATGTGGATATCGAAACTAGAAGGCTGGTAAGAAAAAATTTTTTCCAAAATTACGTGTATTAAAAAACCCCTTTTTCTATTAGCTTGTTACTGTGTGTGGGGCATGATAGCGAATTATGTACCCGAATCGCATTATTATATTTAGTTTTTTATGATTGTTGCTTTCATTTCCGAAGCCCCTTGCGTCTGCTGGACTTCATGATTGACTTCGGATTAAGTTCAAGCCGATTTTTGATGTATTATGAATATCTGATTGATCGCGAAAAATGTGAAAAAATGCGATTCGGGGGCATCCCATTGAACATAGAGTACCACCGAAGGCACGAGTATAATACTGCCCATAACTTTGTGGAAAGCGTGGCGTTGGAGAGTAATTATAGCGCGGGAAGCGATAGCGTCAATCTTCTACGAATGTGTGGGTAAGAAACCTTACAACTCATAAATTACAAAGTTTTGAAAAAATAATTTGTATACCAAATTAAAATTTGTTTTTAAAGGACCACTTGATGTTCTTCTAGAATCATCAAAGAATTTCTATGAAAAACCCTTAAGAAGTTTCCCACTTTAAATTTTTTTATTCCCTATCCAAAAAGAGCCTAAAACAAGTAATAGAAATTAATATTGAGATATTAATAAGTCGTTTATTAAAATATTATTGAGTTAATAACTGGCATCAAGTTTTTGGACCCATAAAATAACTAATTCCTATAATACAAGTTCTGTACCCATAAAACCAACTAATTCCTATAATACAGGTTCTGTATTTTGAAATTTATAACCCAAAACTTTTTAAGACGAAGACATGGTTACGAGCGAAAAATCTGGAATCTCCGCCCACGATGGGGTCGTATCCGGACATATTTGGAAAGTCTAGAAATAATGCGGCAGTTTATAACGGTTCCCGTTTTTGATGCCTACATGGTTAGTTCGTATGAAAAATTTTTTGACGATTTATTTGTTAACTTTAGTCGTGAAGACACAAACGCAACAATATTTGTAAAAATTATTGCGTTCTCGCTTTTCCTATACAATTTTGCTCATTTCAGAAAGGTTACGTTCTCATTTTTTCATTCTCGCTTGTTACGTTCTCGTTTTCCCGACCCGAACTCCAATATTAGTTTCTCCTAAAAAAGGTTTCCCTCAAGAGTTTGAAAGAATTTTTGGAAAAACCCTCTTGAGGATTTTTAAACAAGTTGAACACATTCACAAAAAATCATGACAAGCTCAACCATTTCAAAGATTTTACATTTTATCCAAAATTTCTAAAGTACCTAATATAGGTCGTATTGCGTCCCACTCAAGCTGTGATGGGATATACTGTTCTGGAAACTCGTCACGAGCAAAATGAATATTTCCAAACCATTGTAAGTCCAGTAGAACCTAAAACATATAATTAATGTCCGAAGCTTAAAAAATAAATATAGGGCGAATATTGCCGAAATCGGATTCCGTATGAGCCACCCATCTTACGCCGGTTAGAAAGTGAGCGAACCAGTCAACTAGTTCAATGTTGTGGGTGGTATAAGAGTCGGATGCCTTTTGGTTTTGTTCCCTTACATACAATTCAAGGGTCCCTTTCTGAAGTGTTACAAAGAGCCCATCGAATGAGTCGTTTTGAAGGTAAATTAGAACCGAAAAAGGGGTGTTTTTTAACAATTAATTAAATATAAGTGGCGCCCCTAAAAATTTAAAAATTAAGGGATTGGGCTGGAATACTTCGTCGAAGTCGAATTGAGCCTCAAGAAGAAAATGTGTACCGGCAACCCATTAGTGCTGGCTGATTATGCGGAGTGTAATCGTTACCCTTCCAATATAAGTTGGATGTGCAGTTTAGGGGTTACCGAATGTATATAGTTTTAAAATTTTATTTTTACAAAAGACTAGCGGCTCGATAACCCTTATAGTACTAGTACTCGTGCTCTAAGAACATTTTGGCACGAACATTTCCATGAGGAGTCTAAAGAAACTAGTTGACTGTAAAAAACCGAATTTAGAAGTCTAGAATTAAAAAATTTTTTATATTTGTTAGTAGAATTCGAAATGTCGGATTTAATATACCCAAAAGACCTCGAGACTGTGGCTAAAGTCAAAGTAGCCGATGTTAAGGTTATAAGTGCTTATAAGTCGCGTCCCAGTAGCATCATCGACACCACCATGACCGAAATGGAGGCAATCGAAAAAACTCATCGCCGCCGATATACGGACGAGGATGTCAATTTGATGTATGATTCAAATGGGCAATTTAGTGTCCACCGTGAACACATTTTTCTAAAAAATCGTGTTGTAAGCGTAAGTACTTAAACAGACACTGTCCCGTATAAATTTCAATTATTAACACCAACATTATCTGAACGACCAGCCTCTCATTTGTCTCACAAACAACCCACTAATTTCGAAACAAAATATAGAGGGAAACAAAATATTTCGGAACAAAATATAACGAGAAAAACCCAAGTTAAAAAATTTTAAAAGAAAAAATTTTTAGAAAGCGAAAAACTTGTTGGTTGTAAAATACATTTGTCCAAATTTTCGTATGACGCAAAACTTTATTTTAGTGGAAGCAGGATATGGTGCAATTTAGCACAAAAAAGTTGGAAGTGTGGGGGTTAGCCCGTGAGGACCGAATATGGAACCGAAAAGTAAAGACTCAAGGCACACCCCACGGTTATGGATATTATGTGTTGCAAAAAGCCAGTGGTCAGAGTCCATCTTTTGTGGCAAAATTTTTGGAACCAGCCGTAGCATTAAATGAGCGTACCACTGTATATGAACAGCACTTGCAAGAAGCCCTGCAACGCGCTGTGCCATATAATGGATGTCATAGCCAAATTGGATACTGTGAGGTAACTTATATATGAAAAAAATTTTTGTTGATAATATTTTGACTGAAACTTTTGACTAAAATTTTTGACTAAAACTTTTGACTAAAACTTTGACTGAAAACCTAACTCCCAAGGGGAGATTCGTAGAATATAAATTAAAGAAACAAATTTGAAATTTTCAATCTGATATCTCGAAATTTCGATAGATAACTCTAGAAATAAACCTATTTCTTGTTTACTGAAAAATATTTTAAGTATATGGCCAAGGTGGTGTCGATGTCACATATCTTCTATGTGATCGAGAAGCAGCCCGATTATTATTTTGGTAGTCATGATTTTGACCAAATGATTCGTGTTCTGAAACAATGGGTTGGGCACCATTGTTGTCATCCCGATTACCCAAAGTGTGAAGTAGAAGAAAAGGACTGTACTGGCGCTAAGCTCACCCGTACACATTATGCGGGTTCAACACGTTTTGACTTCGAGAATCGCCTAAGCCGCTATTATACCGGTGTTTTTGCTCAAGATACCAAAAATGTGTCTTGTAGTAAGTATTTCAAAAAACCGGGTTTCAATTTTTATGTCATACTTTCTATAAAAATTAAATAACTTTGACGTTACCAAATGCTCTGTTACTAAAAGTTGAGACCGACGCATTTTGTATAGGGTGAGGTAACAGAACGACTAAGCCGTTAACGCAATACTGGTGCATAGACTATGGTTCAAGCATAAGCCATAACCTACCTAACACTTTAATACAAGTGTATAAACCATAGTTTAAGCACAAGTTAATGAAAAACGTAAAAAATGGCTCACATCTGTGTTACCTCACCTCGTTTTAAATAAGCTTTCTATCTAAGTTTAAAACCAATGTATTAAGTGAAAAACGATGCGGATGCCTTATTGACCAGCGTATGTGGACCTATTTTAAAGGAAAAAATAGGGTCTGACGTCTACCAAGGCCTGTGTCAACAATTGGGAAAACGTTGCGAAACAAATTTTCGCGAGCACATAATAGAGGGTCAGAAGATCCTTGAGCGATTTTCATTTTTAAATCGAGGTCAATCTTGGGAGCCTGCCCGTCAACAAGGAAAAAATTTTCACAAAAGTCTGTTTAGTTTATGACAAAGCCTTGAAGAAAAAAACTTTTAATAAATTCCAAAACGGATAATTCGTTTAAGTGTTTAACGTTCGGGGCAGTATTTTTCCGGTTTAAAATCGTTCAATTAAAGGATTTTTAGAGAATTTAAAAATTTAAATGATTAAATCACTGTTGAGTAAAATGTGTCCACTTTAATATTCCTCACAATAGTCAAAGGTCCATAATCAAAAGTAATGCGTCAAACAATTTGTGTCAAATAATTTTGTATTAAGTCTTTTTGTCCCAAAAAAGTTTTGTTCCACAACAATTATGCCCAAAAGTTTTGTCCGAATCAATCCAAAGTATAAAAATTATTTTTGAAAAAACTTTTAGTGATAATAACTAGCCCCAAAAAATTTTTTTCCAAGTTTTCTGAAAATTTAAAAAAGGTAGCATTGTGTGTTCGGAGGAGGTCGAAAAGATCTTCCCACCCGGAGAAAGGGTTGAACGATTGTATCTGACCAATTCGCTATCTCAAGGAATAACTAAAGGTCGATTTTTCGATTTTCAATGTTACCGCACCAGTCAGCAAAAACGATATAAGCCCCATAAATTCCCCGGAGGGCTCGACCCTGAAATGCTTGTCGACAGTCTTCGTCGACGAAATGAAGAACTTGAAAACGGTGGAAAAACAAGTGTTACCCCAACAGGTCCGTCTTTCTCTTAAAATTTTAAACACAAAGTGCAGCATAATTTTCCGCGCCGACATGTTTCACTTTTTCCCGAACATGCCGTTATTTAAATTATGTTTCAAATGTTTTTCCGTAAAAACATAACGGCGCACCCTATTTTTATCCGGTCTTAGAAGTCTCTTTGAAGCAGATATTAAATTTATCATTTTTTCCAAACTACCCTCAAATTTATTGTAAATATCAAAAGACCTTATGAGCCTTAAATAAAATATCTCAAATTATATTTTTTAAGAAGAGCCTCAATTCCCAAGTACCAGTTATGAGAGTGGCAAACGGCGTTTTGGCACAGAATTAAATCCCAGGACTCTAAGTCCCCCTAAAAGTAAACGCATACGAGTGGCCGAACCTGATGAAGAATTGATCATTTTGGAGTATGTTCCCGATAAAGAAAATGTACCACCAAACACCACCATGTTGACTCTTACACCACCTGGGGATGAGCCTCGTCGAATGGGGTTGACCAACGCAACAAAAAGATTGCCGACCGGTGTCGAAATCGAGCCACCAACCCACAATCTATCTGTCCCGTCTCTAAGCGGTCTACCAATGAGTGATTTCTCACAAAAGACCCTTGAAGATTTTTTGCCCTTGGAGGAGCCAGAACGTGCCAAAGCTGAAATGGGCACATTGATCGATGATTTGGCTGAATATTTAGCAAATTGTAAGTTTTTAAAAGAAAAAACCCAAACCCCTTATTATTTCAAAGCCCAATTGAGCTTGAACAAATTTACTTTTTTAAAAAACTGGTAAAAAATTTTTTGGAAAAAAACGTCTTCAAATAATTATGATTAAAGAAGCCAGACGTTAAATGTATACATTTATGACCATGTTAATTCAAAAATTTTAATAAAACATGGTTTTCAAATTTTTGTAGCAAAAAACTTTTTGGGTACTGTAAACCCACTGACCCGATCCATCTCGATAAAACCTGTTCTTAAAAAACTTTTAAAGCCAGCAAGGAGTACGAACTCGATATGTACTTGTAAACAACCGATGCGAACCGATGATAACAGAAAGAAACGAGAAGTTTTCCTGTAAATATCCGAACGAAATAAACATCGGCTTAAAATTTAACCATTTGTTGTTATTCCTATTTTCCATGAAATTATTCAAATTTCATAAATTCTCTAGAATATGTCGATCAAAAAATATAAAAAGAGAAAAAAATCAGTTGTGCCCTGCCCAAAACATGAGTACTGAACAAGTAGTAGCCCTCCGTGACGAAGTTACGCATTACCAACGCTTGCGTCGTGAAATTGGCATGCGAGGCCCGATAACTGAGCAGGGTTCTCTGCAACAATTTCTCTTTTCGTTTTACGGAAATAAGGTAAAATTCAAATCTAATTTATTTTGTTTATTCGTTGCGACTCAAAAATAAATGAAAAAATATAAAATGAAAAGGAAAAAAGATTTCTTTCTTTCTATTTTTAACCATTCGCTGATTGGCTAAAATTTATGTTATGGTTGTCAATCTTAGCGGGCCAATGAGAAAGCTCTTCTTTATTGTAAGCATATTTGGTAACGGCCTTCGTTAAAAAGAAAAAATTATATAGGAGCGTATTATCAACATTTCCTTAAAAAAGTCTTTAAAAAACCAAGACTTGAGTAATGAACCGAAAGGTTAAAAAACTCACCCTGTACAACGCCTGCCCAAATCAACTAAAGAATCTTTGTCTTTATTTTAACCTGTGGTGGGAAAAATTCTAGAAATTAAGTTTTGTGTTTGGGATTTAAATTAAAACGTTTCTAAGTAGAGTTGAATTAAGATTTAAACAAACGACCCAAAGAGTAATAATTTTGAAAAAAAGGAGTTATAAAGAAAACTTTAAGGAGCATGAGGCTACTCAAAAGTTGAAAAGTCTACTCGTGGGAAGGGTACGCGAAAGTCAAAGAAATCGAGCCTTCGAAAACGAGATTGAAAGTAGCGATGAAAGTGAAGCAAGTTATGATAGTTTTTATCATGAGAACGCTTGTGAAAATCGAAGAGTCCTTAGTTTTTTATCTAAGCTCGGACCCGATGATTTTGGGGAAGAATATGAAAGCGACCACCCCCTTAGTTGTATGACCGTGACCAGCGGTTTTACTGATGGCCATGAAGACGTCGATGTTGAGATAACCGACGATGAGGCCAGTAGTAGTGGCCGAAGTTTAGGGAGCATTGTCCCCGAGGAAAATATGCCCATCATCATTTTGGATACTGAAATAGACGAGCTCTGGGGTGAAATTCTAGAATATCCAATTTTAACTTTTGATGAAAATATTGGAGAAGAAGGGCTTGAGAATGAGGGAAACAAAAATTTTCTCATGTTTGTTCGGCAAACTGCCCAACAACAATTATGCAAGGCCGGTGTTAGTTGCTAAACAAAAAAATCTTTTGTGTAAAAAATATCTAAAAATATATTTTCATATGTTCAAATTGTAAACTTGGATTTCTATAAAGAATATTAATAATGAAAGTCAAATAAAAGTTAAAAAGTAAGAAATTAGGTCGTGCACCGTTATGTTTCACACAAATTGAAATTTAGTGAAGCATAATGGTTTTAAACAAAAAACGTGACATATAAAAAGTCGCAGTCTTGGCATGTCGTAAAAGAGTGATGTGAAACATAACAGCGCATCCTATACATATCCTTTGTAACTCCAAATTCGAGTTATTTTTCTAAAATTGATTATTAGAAAGTTTCCTATAAGTTTTTTATTATTTTTAAAACAAGCTAACCACCAAACAAGTACACCAAGACCATAGTGCCTCGGAATCTGCACGATAAGGTGGATCTTTTGTTTTATCTTTTTAGCGAAGAAAGCTATGCTCGGCAGGCCAAAATTTATCGGGATGTTATAAATTATGTCAATGCCCTACTCAGCTGTTATGAGGAAATTCGTCGTGAATATTTTTGTATTTTTATGAAACGGTGAGTAAAAAATTTTTGATAAAAACGCGGTGTTTCTCTAGTCCAGTTTGTGATTTTAAATCAACGGGCTAAAACGTGAATTGAAATATGTACAAAATTTTTGGTAAAACAAAGTAAACTAACCAAATTATAGTTTTAGCGTTTTTGAAAAAATGCAAGTTGCCGAAATGACTATCAGTCCATATGAACTAAGTGAAAGATATGATGAAATTCGTGAGCAAATTAACCAACTCAATTTGGAAACCATTTTCGTTACCGAAATGGTACACGAAGGAATGCGCTCATGTGAATTAGTGTTCAAGGAGAAAAGCCCCACAGAAGTTGATTATGTCGAAAGTTTAGCCAGATTGCCCATTCGTGCCCTGGACTCCAATTTGGGTTCCCGAGTGTATGAATGGCCCGAGCAATGTTTAATTGACGCACCTACTGAGCTCGATGATTTGCCCGTGTAAGTTTACATAATATTTATAACGTGTGCCTAACGATCAATTATTATATGAAATTCTATTTCTCAGCACATAACCTATGAGTTTCCGGAAAAAGATTGAACGGATCCCAATTTCCATGTACAATTAATTAACTATTTCCAAAAAACCAACTTTAATCAGTGGTTTTTGCCAAGTAACTCATAGTGTTAAAAAATTTTTTACTCATATTATAAGATATTTTCAAGTACAGTGTGTCCCTCAAGAAGGCCCTCAATTTTTGCGACTGCTCTAGAAATTACGAACACTTACACAAACAATTTCAATTTTAGAAAAAGGAACCAAATTTTCATTTTAGGGCCCAATTTTTCTGCGCTAAAGATCCATATGGTCTAGAAAAAGGATTCCATCGTCCCAATGTGGAATTTTTCTCCAAAATGCCAAGTCAAAGCGAACCGCATAAAGTTAGCCGCGTTGTGAGTCCCGGTGTCCAATATTGTATATATCATGCTTATGATGTACATTCTCCCCGGAAGGTCGTGCGTGATCTCCCCGAGATCTTTCGATATACTTTTTACAAGTTAGAAGATCAAAAGGTTGGATAAAATTGTTTCCAAACCCCCTTAACTTAAAAGTAAAAGTTTTAAATACTTTTTTCTATAATCTATGACCCTTTCTCGGACATTTTTGGTCCTCAGAAAGAGCTCTATAAACAAGCACCATCACAAGAAAGGCTAATTTTCAAGATTGAAATGACTTTTGATTAAAAAAGCGTCTGATAAGTGAATAAGTATTTTAACAAATGAGCGTCCATAAATAATCGAGGACTGTATGTAAGTTACAAATATGATCTGTAATCTAAGTACACAATTTTATTTGAATAACAGGTTGTGAATGCCCGAATTAAGTGGATTGCTTTTGAAAACGAAGGAACACGTGGGAGTTTCCAGTTGGCCCACGCACTGTTTATCCTCAACGACCGTCTAACACTGTGTCCAAATGGGGCCGGTATATTGGAGTCAATGTGTGAGGCCCAGTGTCAAAAATGTTATCTGAGAAACGCATGTCTCGATTCTCATAAGGTTCCCGGATGTTATTGGTTAGGGATGTTAGCTGAACACTTGCTTCATATCGGAGAGAAAGGCACCTTGGAAGATATGGTAAGCCTTCCCAAATAAATTTTTTGAGTTGAAAATTAAAATCATTAAGTATCTAAAATAACTTTTAAGTATGATGAAGAAAAGGAGTACATTTCATACCCCGATCGATTGAATCCCTTCAAAAGATGTTATTTGTTAAAAAATAAAAGCCCAAGCAAGACTGTCGAAGGCCGGGGAATATATTATCAGATGTTAATTGGGCAAGGAAACCATATCGGCCAAAATATTTGGAGTACTAAACCAAAGCCAAATGAGGTCAACCGGACTAGAAACGAAGCACTGTTAAGTGTGATTTTTCGCGAATGTGGCATCACAGCCCATTTTATTTTCGATCGGTTCTATATAAATATGCGACACGGGAAGTTTCAAATTAAAAATTAAAAAATTGTAATTATCTAAAAAAACACGAATTTCTATGTATATACCACTATAAAGTTAAAAATTTTTGTAAAAAATTTTACAAGATAAAAGAAAGTGTCTAGTTTGTTTAACAAATTTTTGTAGAATATACATGTTTTATATGTACAGTTATTTTTGAAACTTGAAATAAGATCAGACCAGTATCGCCTCTCTTCAGAAGTTACAGAATTTCGCCCTTTCTTATATTTTTTACAAAATGGGGCCTCATGAGGTCAACTTGGAGGAAATTTCTGCCAGAATGAGTGATGATTGTGAATTCACTACTGCTGAGTAAGTTCCAAATTTCAATTAGTTTGATGCCCCCCTTCAAATTTAATAAACTGGCCCTGTTCAGGTCTATATCATAAAATTTTGTTAAAAATTCAGCCCTAAATCAGGTGTTTATCAGAGAAAACCTTGAAATCTAATTTTAGAAAAATTTTTAAAATCTGGCTCTAAAAAACTCTAAGGAGTAAATTTAAACGTTCTAGGGCAATTCATAAATTGTGGAACGACCTAGAATACAAAGTCATAACTGAGCACCGCCGAGGAATGACGATAACTAGACTCGCCCGGTCATGGCGTGGGGAACAGAATTCTACTCAAAATCAGATGGCCGTCCATCGTGAACAACCGTTCCTTACGCGGTTTACTTTGGAAAATGATTGTCACCCCCTTCTTTCTTTGGAAAATAGTGCAGCTTTTGACCATGTTTTTGGCCAAGTTTTCAAAAAATGTTTTTAAGAAAGAGATTTTAAAACAAACTTTTTAACAAAAAATTTTTAAAAGAAATTTACATAATAGAAAACTTAAAAAGAAAAGGAATTTGTCCTGAGGCCTTCTGCCGAAATAATAGCCGATCAATAATGGAATGCGTTTTGAACCGTCATGCTTATATTGCTTTCTGTGAAAAATTGCAAAGTGTGTGGGAAAGTTTAACTCCCGAAGATCATCAAGAGGTGAAGAAACGCGAAATTGTCCCCCTTAATGAACTACAAAATCGGCTGCCAAAAAATAAGTTTTATACTGTTTTCCTCGAAAATGGTTACAATAGTCGAAGTTGGAACGCCCAAGTTAAGGTTTTTGGTGTCCCTATGATGTATAAGAGAGAGGGTCGGCGCGAATTTAGAGGTCATGTATATACTCTACGAAACTTCCCGGACTTTATTACTTGTCCAATTGTTTTTGCCCTCTCGGATCCAATATCTGGAAGTTATGACCAAGCCCAATGGACCGCGGCCAATGATTTCGAAATAAAAAGATTTTTTGAAACTACTGTTGTCCGAACCCGAAATTTTCAACGTTAACTTTCAATGTCATTTTCGCAAGGTTCCTTTTCTGTTTATCAAGTTAAAACCATATAATCAAGTTTTTCATTCAAATATTTCTGTATTACAAAGTCACAGTGTGTGTGTATAGTCAACAATAAAAGTTTCTAATAATTTTGCAGTTTTTAATTTTGAATTTCTGAGTCTGAAATAGATTCATAACCCGCTTCCGCTTCTTCTAACGGCATATTTGGACCAATCCGTAGATCATTTGAACGGGTAAGGCGATCTCTATCAAAACGCCAGAATTGAGCCGAGTTTATTCCCCATTGCGTGATTTGTTCGTGCACGTCCATAATTTGGCGGGGTGATTCATATCGAGGTGTCCAGACTATATCTATTTTTAAGGCTATTTTTATAAAGTGTTAAAAAGGTTTAAGAAAAAGATTAAAATAATTAGAAACAAGAAACATTATGTAAAAAACAGCCCTAATATTGATTTGATATTTCCGAACGTTATTTTTTCGTTGTTTAGTGGTCTTCCAGAGAGCGAGACCCCGGCATTTCGAGTTAAAGTATAGTAAGCCGGCAAAATAAAATGTAACGGTAGTCTCAACTGAGGTACGTCAGGATTCAAAACCGTTTTGTCCAACCACTCTTCCGGTATGTAAAGTTGATTAAGCCGGAGGCCTGTTTGTGAGCGTACTCTACGCATCAGAGCCAAAGTATGGTAGACTATCATTGATGGGAAGGTGACTGGTAAAAAGCGTCCCTTATCTGTGAACCCCCAAAGGTGCAATGTTGAATACGTGTTGATCCAAAAAGTTGACACCGGTTCATTGGGGAGAAAAGCGAGCGGAATGATTTTTTCAGAAAGTTCCGCATTATCAATCCAATAATGATTTAGCTTTGCAGTCCAAGTGGTTGAAAACCAGTTAGCTTTTCTGGTATCCGTAAGAATCAAAGACATGTGTTTTCGAGTCCAAGTAGTTTGTTTGAGTAGTGCTTGAATGACGGATTGAATCCCCTTAAGAAAAAAGTTTTTCAATGAATTTAAAACAAATATAAATAAGTTAATCATTGACAAACTTCAAACTTACTTGTAAGTTTGGGCGGCCATCCGCTATCTTAATGGAAATATCCAGCAAAAAAATCACTAAATTGACTGTGATTACGGATTCTTTGTTCATTAAAAGATCTCCCAAAAAACCCATCAATGCCTCATCAAATCTGATGAGGGCCACCGCCGCCTTTTCTTGGGGGGAATAGCGATCCCAAGACGGGGTATGGTTACGTTTATAAAAATGCTTTTTAAAAGAAACCCATACTTGTTGCCATGCCTCAATTGACGGTAAAGCCAAATTTGACACATCGACCTCAAGTACCGGAATCTGGTGAAAAGGTGTGACATATTCAGATATTGCGCTAGAAACAGTATGTGAAGATATCGCGCGAAAAAAAGTGTTTAAATAGCATTCTTGGAGAGTTCCCTCATTAAAAATAAAATTTTCCGATAAAAACTCCTGAAACATATCTACTATACGACAGTCTCTAATTTAGTAAGTGTCTCTCCTATAAATAAATAAGATCTCAGGAATAATTTGATGAATTAATGAGAAAATGCTGAGTATTTGTTATCAGGTCCTGATATATATAGCTTAACCTCTCTCCCCCTAGCGGGCATCGTTTGTAGGTATATAAACGCCTAAATGAAATAGTATTCGTTTTTTCTCAACTCTTTCATTTAGGCGTATTCCAGTATTATACGCAAAATTTACCGTGTCTAATAATTTCAATAAATATATAAAAGCTGGCCCATCATTTAGGTTTTATAGTTGACTGTGTCAGACGAGTATTAGACGAAAATGCAAGCTGGGCAACAATGAGTAAAAACTACAAAACCCACAGTTACCCACCCCAATTAGAGATTAATTTTTCAGCTTGCAAAGTTGAACCCTACCCACTTTCTCAAAAAATGCTGACGAAGTAACAAAAATGATCGCTTAAGTTAATGGTTTCTCTCCAACCCTTTCTCACAGTTTAACACGGGTGAAGGCAGAGCTCATTATTCTTAAAGCTGCTTCGAGCGGCTAAATTTGAATCCAGTTATTGTTTAAATCGATTATGACGCTTTATGCCGAACATTGAACATGCCCTAGTCCACATGTAGCTGATGCATCACATGCCGCATTTTTCATGCCAAGAATCAATACCGTATAGCTTCGTTAAATGTTTTGTTCAACTAAACGTTACATGTGTTAATTTTAATCGCCCCCGTTCGAACAAGTCTCAAATAATCCAAATTGGTGAAATGAGGAAGTTCATTCTATTACTTGCGGGTCGAAGATTGGATCATCTTGGGTTTGGCGGCGCCGCGGCATCTTGCAGTGAGAGTTTTTCGCGGAAAAAAGACATTCGTGTTTTTCCCCGGAAAAGGTTTTCGCAGAATTTTCCCAGAAATGCTTAATATTGCTACCATTTGCGTTTTTTCGCAGAAATACGGTATGACTCATACCCCTGACTCATACCTCTTTAACGCCGAATTGACCGTGTCTAATAATTCAAAAAAAAAACTATAAACTATATAAACCTCATCATTTTTGAATTATAAATTTATTGAAACCATTAACCACGGCCTAATATTTTAAATAGCAGTCCCATATGGTACTGTCAGGAGCAGGGCTCGCCATAATTGGCTCGTTTTTTTTTTGCTCCAAAGCGAGCCAATTGTGCCGAACCCTGGTCAGGAGCCCAAATTGCGCTCCTATTATAGGAGATTAAAAAGGGGGAGCAGATGTTACATGTTGGACGCGTAGAAGGTAAAAAAGCCATTATTGAACTGCTCTACACTGAATTTTTTTCACTTTTTAAAAAGGCAACCCGTTCGATAATATTTTATTGATTTTTTTTTCTGAAAAACATGTAATGAACTTGGCCTCGACTCGTAAACATGAAAAAGAACATACTACTTGGATATTCAACACGCTTCGACGTTAATGATTGGTTTTAACAGAAAATATATTTGGGGCAAATCTGTATCTAATCCATCTTCCGTGAAAATAACGTCGTTTACACAATGAGCACGTTACAGCTCATCTCCAGTAATATCACTGTTTACATGTTCAACCTAATAACTCAAGTATTTCTAACAACACCGAAAAATGTGAAAACGACATTCAAGAACATAAAACGTGAACGTAGTGTTTATTCAACGTATAATTATACACAAGAAAACCTCAGTTATAATTGATAGGGTGTCAAATTGACACAGTGGCAGTAAGGCAATGTCAAAATGTTGGAGCTCAGACAGTGAAGGATATGGTGAAGGACCAAAAGCCGTTAATGAGTACTTTCACGACCACACATTTTGTCGCGAATTGTTGTTCAAAATATGGTTTCGCGACCATTTGTGGTCGCGAAAGTACCCCACTCCACTCAGACCAGTATTGTAAATAAGGGCAATTTTCGCGTTGGGGGGACAACACTGGCTCAGACTATTTGTCTTTTTTCAAATGATTTTTCACAAAATTTTGGTGTGACCGTAAAAGATTGAGCTGCAACACACGGTATACGGCGGTATATACGGTAACCTTTTTTTGCTAGGAAAATGGACTCATAATTGGTGTTTTTTCTACAAAACCTCCCTGGAATTGAAGTTTTCCGACCCGGAGTTGTCACGATTAGTCATAAATTATAAGTCATAATTTATGACTCATAATTCATGCCTCAGTTTTTCGAGTAAAAACGCTTTTGTCAACTAATTCATAGAAGTCGTCCACATACATTCTAATGTGATTAGTCTGACCGATTGCATCACGAGGCAGAATTCATAACTAGATGATGGCAAGATTGTGATATTAGAAACGTTGACAGCTTTCAAGACATGTACGACATCATAATATAACCAATTGCCAAATTTCTCGTTCCACCAAAAAAACCAGTATGACATAAATGGGCTGGTTATTGATTGAAAAATTACCATTTTAAAATGCTTTCGATTCCAACTCATATTGAACGCGTAGGACCGTGATGTTTTAATTAAATTTTAGTGGTTGAAAAAAAAATAACAAAAAAGATGGATTGTCTGATTTTAATTCTTATTATTATTAGTCATGAAATATTCTAAATTGACGTTTTAGGAAAATGATTATCATAAGTAACGCATGATATTTCACGTGTAATGAATATCCAAAAATTCATTATGAATTCAAACTATTGAATTTGATTTTAGGGAATTAATAACAAATTAAAGCATATTTTTTATGATTTTGATACTTTTTTTTGCCGTGGCACCCCTACTACCGCATCACGTGGGTTAAGCATCGTTTGTTTATTGGTTTGTCTCCGTTCCTTCTATAAGACACTTATTAGTCGGATTATTACGGTGTCCTGATCGTTGCTAGGCAAGTACAAGGGGTCTTTTGACTAAAGTCCACTTTTTATCTTCACTAAATTTGTCTCTTAATTTGGACTTGAATTTGGATTATGTCGACTAATCAGTCCGTTAATACGAGACCCCTCTGTACCCGGAAAATAACGGTCCATATTGTACAAAATGGTTGAGCGTAGGCGGGATAAATTGAGATCATTAACCTTAAAAAGTGAGCGTTCTTGTGAGCTAAATCCCAAAAAAAAATACATATAAACTCCCGCCGGCTGTTGGTGCAAATAATTGTGCTAACAGTCCGCACGAGAGTCGCAATGGGGAGCCCGCAGGAGTTAATGTGGTACGGGTTGTAAATGCAAATCTTTCTTGTTATTCACCGTACGTAACAACTGTCCAAGTTAATTGTTTAATAATGACGAACGATAAGGGGCGTGTGGAGTGTCTTTTCGTATCGTCCACGTCCTTAAATGCATCCGTTGCCGATTATCGATGACTTCGTACTTTTTTTCGGTGATTAGTTTTGTAAAGCACAATCAATCGAAGCGCACACTCTAATGCTGTAATACACGGTACTATCATCAAATGCTCAATAGGAAGCCTGTGGTTTGTCCTCTAAACAGTTTATGAAGAATTGATCAAGCATGAAGTTTTTGGGGGGATCTTCTTTAATCTTCAGGAACTCCTACTACCGTTTATAATCAAATAACAATTTATGTTGCAGTGAAAATAATCGATAAACTTCAATATCCAAAAAATGTTTCACGTTTTCAAAATAACGATTGAAAACGTTTACAATAAAAAAACTAAACAATTAATAAACATCTCCTAATACTTTTGGAGATGTCAAAAACTCAATCTGCGCGGCAAACAATGCAGATTAACTTTAATTTTTATCACAAGAATGCGAGAAAACAAACGCCATAATACCGTTCTGTTTAAATGGAACGTTCTAATTTAAAACGAATATTTTATTTCTCTTTTTAGCAATTCTTCACCATAAAAACGAGTGATATATCTCTAGATTAAAATATCACACGAAGTTGGCTGAACTAACCAATAATCACAATTACAAGGGGTGCGCCAATTCCGAAACTCCATGCTATGTGTGATGTATTGGTCACATTTTGCGCAGGTACAAGCAGTGTAGGAAATGGGAACGGGATCCCGCTTTCTCGCGGGAAAGGGAACGGGTGGGATTGCCGGGAAAATACGGGAAAACGCGGGATCCCGCGGGAAAGGGAACGGGAGGGAAAATTTTTGGGCGGGAAAACGCGGGATTGGGGTTTGCACGGGAACGGGAGGGAGCGGGAAAAAATTAGCTTTCCCGTTTCCTACACTGGGTACAAGTCGAAATCGCCGATAGAGCTTGCGCATGGAGTTGTCTTACGAACCGCCATAGGTTATTGTAGGACACGCTTCAAAAAAAAAAGTTTATTTCTGGGAGCCTTTTTATTCCGAAAAAAAATAAATTCATTTTCCGGGACGGTTTTTAGAGATAAAATTAGACTAAAGTGCAATTCCGGGACAAAATGGGACTTTGACTAAATATCGTGTTTAAATTTATGAAGAGACAGTTATTTTACATTTTTTTATTCTATTTTTTAACCTCGAGTTTAACCCCAACATCCTACACGCGGTTTTTTTTAGATTGATCACCTTCAAAATGTGAGAATGCATGTTGAAGATAAACTTGAGTAATAGCTCTTGTAGGAATTTGTTCAAAAATTTCAGATAGCGGGGTTGACGTCAGAAGATGGATTGGAAATTGCTAAACGAAGTTTGAGTAATTTATGACTCGATTTCGCCAGTTTCGTAAAAAGGTCAAATTTATGAACTTTAAAATTGAAAAAGTGGACTTTCTAAGCATACCGAAATTTTGACCCGTAAGCACTTGGAATTTCGTCACAAATGACACAGATATGTCCATTTAACTCATTAAAATATGTAATTGCGTAAGATAAAAAAAAATGTCACAGAAAGTGCACAATAATTTATTCAAAATTGAGTTTGTTTGGAGGTGTCAATTATTCCACGATTTAGGTTTTATAAATTAGAATGTTATAAACAGAACTATTCTTGTTTAAAAACCTATTATGAGTAAATAATTGAAACAGCCAAACAAGGCCTGTGTTAAATAAATTATTACAGCCAATTTTCTTCGCTACCGTATAAGTCAAACGGTAAACCGCGGTATAACCGTATAAGTTATACGGTATAATTGTACATTTTATTACGGGATCTACAAACACTATATATAAAGAACTGTTAAAAGGTAAAATTATCGAATAAACTGAAAATCTGGTGTTTTTCATGTTGTTTTGTTGTACAAAAAATGCGACCATAAAACCTGACATGTTCAAGATTAGAAAATTTCGTTTTAGTAAACTCAACGATGAAGATTACTACCGAAATGCGGCCGGATTAACCCATCATGGTGGATATGATCGCCAAAAGTGGTTAACCAATCGAAACATCTAGACCGCGGTTAACATGAGTCATTCAGATTAAATATTTTGAGTTTTTTTGAAACATATCCATTCTGTGAAGGTTTCAACTAATAACAATCACTATTTGAAAACGCAAAAAAAAAAATTATGATTAAGCCATGTGTCAAACCCATTATGGAATGTTTTTATGTGCTCAAAGATGAAAAGTGGTTTTAAGCGGCACAGGGGTCCTTCGGACGAAATGTTTTTTGAACAAATGTTCGCAATAAGTTGTACAAAATGTTAACTTTTAGATGAATTTCAGTTTGTATACCTACAAAATCCTCTATTAACACGAACACACACTTTCAAGGTTTTTTAAGGTACTTTAGGCACAGTATTAGTGTTTCGGGTTGATGAAAAATGTGAACTAAAAAAATTGATGGTAGATTCATATGTCGTTTTATTATAACATTAGCCGCTCGTAAATTTGAATAAGAATTTCCTTATAAGGCCTTAATGTAGTACGACAGTTAAGGACCTAGTTACTTTGTCCTAGTGGATCATACTATTAGTAATAGCATGTTTTAGTCCAAACGCATCACGATTCTATTTTACGGAGATCAGTCCCAGACGTTCTGTCTTTCAAAATAACGCAATAAGTTGTAGTTACAGCCGAATTAACATCGAATCTAACGAAAAACACAGTGTTTGAGGATTCTAATAGTTTTATTAGAGTAATTCTCCAGTACTAATTTTACTATGTGTGAGTTCAAACGACAATACAGTCAAGAAGCCCTTTATATGCATTTAAGATTACTAAAAACCGTGCACATCGAGAAATTTGGATATTGAGAAAAATATTGTTCGTCGTACTAACGGGAACTATGGTCATTTGAAAAACAATATGTGGTAAATAAATTGTATACAGTCGTGTATGCGAACACATTACTGTTACGTCGCAACACTTTCACTTGTCAAAAACTGTTACGTTGTGCCAAAGTTTGTTTCAATAATTAACTCTCAGGGGGAAGGACTTTTTTTATAACCCGTAGGGGGAAATTGTGTACACATATGCACACAAATAAAAATTCACAATAATTCGCAATAATTCTGGTAAAACTGGTAAAGCTAAGTTGTAGAGCTTGTGAAACTACGTCGATCTGACTATTAATAAATTGATTTGGGCCACCAGGGCCCCCTAGAGAGTTGTTTGAAATATCCAACCTACGCAAAAAAAAATACCGCCAATGGAATTTTCTCGAAAAGTTGAGGGGGGTCAGCAATACCAATTATGCCCTACGGGGCCTTAAATCGACGAAAAACTAAGTCGTGTGCATATATGCACATACTTGCCCCTGCGAGTTAAATTAATTTGAATTGATAGAAAGTACAACGTGAATGACGTTTGATATGTTGTTAATACGGATTAAATAAAAAAACGTTCAATGGACCGAAGGTCTGTTATTAAGTTAATTTTTAATTAGATTAGATTTTGAAATATATGACGTAGGTACTTATTAATTTTTGTCCTTGTCAACACGTCACATTGATGAAATTAAAATATTTAGGTTGATATTATATCAAAAAATTGGAATGTTTTTTGATGTGGGCCACATCATGTGGCCCAACGAATATTGAAACTTTGAACCTGACATTGAACAAATTCGAAATTTACGTATAATTCAAGTTTTTTTTCGCAAAATCCAATAATGTGGTAAACGCGTGAATTCTAGTGTATTGTACACGTCAGGCGCTGGTTCTTTTTAAGTATCTTAAGATACTTAGTATTGGGTCCGTCCCTTTCTGGCTGTCATTTTGATAATATGTCAATTTTGTGTTTATTGAGGTATTAACAAGAACTATGACAAACTAAAAAGATTGAAAAACAATGCGAGAAAATGGATAAACAAATTATGCAAACACATCATATGCGGTCCATAATGCGGATTAAAAAAATAATTGAACGGGCAAAACTAAACAAACGTCAACTTGCNATCTAAGCCCGCTTTAACTTTGGGACCCTAATTTTTCTGCTCCGTATTTTTCAGGTCGTTACGAACATATTTATATTTTTTTTCGTAAAAAAATAATTTTCAGACTTTTAGCGCCTAAACATTTTTTTACGTTTTTTTCAAAGGATTCATGTTTTTATTCATGAAGTTCCTGGAAATGAATATGTGTTATAAATGATAAAGATCAGCTGCAATGTCGGAAAAATCTAACAAAAAAACTTGAAGAATTTTTATCAATTTTCTTAATTCGTACTTGAATTTTGCTTTGTCCCTTTTTTGTCCCGGACGTGCTGATTAAGCTTTTTTATGACCGTGACAAATTAAAAAAAAAATACATTTAAACATTGCAATTACACCAGCGAAAAATCGTCTCGCATTGTTCTTTAATTTTTTTCTTTGTCATATTTCTTGCTAATACCTCAATAAACACAAAGAATTGACATATTTCAAAATGACAGCCAGAAAGGGCCGCTCCGTTTAGTATTCATAATCTTGTCATTGAAAAATACTAAGCTAGGGAAAGTATATGAGCTTTGTCAATCGCACTGCCACTAATACCTGTAATTTTTAAGTTCCAAATTAAATAAAACACAATAATAAAAATATTTTGATATTGTTTTTTTGTGTTTATCTCATCAAAACATTTCTCATTATACAAGGGATGGGTTACAGGGCGATGCTTAATAAGGGACGGTTTGCGTTTTTGAGAAAACGGCCCTTAGTAAGCACATGTCCCCTATTTAAGCACTCACCATGGTGGCACGTCTCTGATAGTACGAGTGAACCAATCAAATAACTTTTGAGATTAAGTTAATCTTAAAAATTTAATTAAAAGTTCTTTATTTGGACCAGTAATTTCCCGACAAAAAGCGTCCCTTATCAGACACAAGCCCTCCCTTATTACGTCTGTTGTCACGTCCGACGCCTGTAAAATCCAATTCTGATTTTATCAAACTTAATTCAGTTTAATAAAAACAGTATCAACCTTAATTTAGTTTAGTTAAAACATTATACTCTTTAATAAAATTTTCCTTTGGTCAATTTTGGCCGATTCGTTTTACTCGGATGATAAAATAGTTCTGAGAACTATGGAACACAGTCATATGACAATTATATAATTTTTAATTATTCTAGTTAAAGTCGAACAGTTCATATGGTATGTTTGGAATTATGTTTTTTGTTTCAAAAAAGTAACGAAACTGTTTCACTTTGGTCAACTCGATGGGGGCGTTTCTATTTTGGTGGCGCACTATTTTTTGTAGTAAAAATACATCTCTCGCAACACTGTGCAATTCAGTACTACGAGTAAATTCTAAATAAAAAAAGATAATTTTATTTTTGTATATTTGATTCGTACATACGTGTCCTATATATCTATCTAGTGTAATTTTTTTTGTTTTTTGTATAAAAATCAACAATATGAGAGTAAAATTATTTTTGGGTGGTTTTTTAGCCGTTTCAGGTAATGAGGTAAATGAGCGCGGTTTACCGCTTTGCGAGGCGCATGAAGCCTGGTTTGGTCAAAAATTTGGGACGATTTCAAATGGAGAGGACCCTTACGATGACTCATACAAATGTAGATGGACGGTTGATGGCCAGACGCCTAATGGACCTAAAAACCTTTGTATTCGTTTTAGTCCAGGGATGTAAATCACCGCTCAGTTTGGTATAACGTTCAATGTGAATTAAGTGAAAACCGGAATTGTTGAAAATTTTGTCAACCAGTTAAACTTGATGTAAAAAATAAAGCATGGTCAAGCAAATTTTCAGTAATTTTTGAATACACTCCTTAATTCATATTTTACTTTATTACAAGTATATTTAACATCAACCAAACTTTGCGGAAAATCACATGTAGACTATTATAATAGAAATGATTAGGCCAAGAGAATTTTATTAAAAATATTTTGAATGCGGGCGGGTTCGAACTCATTACTGGTTAGTTTGTGCGCTGGAATAGACTTGGCTGCCCTTTCGCACTTCTGAAGCCACTAGAGAAAAACGGCAAAGTCAACGAAATGAAACAATAGAGTGTACAAAACACCGATCTCTGAGGAACAGAGCTCATACAGGTTCCTTAAAACTTTTTTGGGTAACTTAAAAAAAGTTAACACCAGATGTACCTTTATCTTTTTTTGATGTAAAATTGAGGCTAAATTGAACCAAGATAATGGAAAATAGGGTCATATTACTGACATAACGGTAAATTGTGTAGGCGTATCGGTGAAGTGCGTAGGTGACATTTTTACATCCTGGTTTCAGTCGGTTTGATATTGAAGACAGTAAAAAATGTCGAAAAACGGTAATTGAGATGACGATCGGTACCCAAGAGCCAGAGAAATTTTGTCAGACTCTTGGGGCTGATCGTGATCGTCACAAGAGGGCGCGAATTGACCACAAAACTTTCAACGAGGCAAATCCAAGAAAGGCGCGAAATGGCGAGAATTTCCTGACGTGGACGTGTCTGAACTCGAAATCGCTAAAAATCGGAATGGCCAGTCACCCCGGTGCCAATAGTGATGAGCAATATAAAGGCTTTACACTCGACTGGGCCACTGAGAGTTCAACTTCATTCGCTTCCTTCACGTCAGATATAGATTCCTTTGGTTCTGCCATTGACTTGTAAGTTAAAGATAGAATTAGTACCTTGGTTATTCGGAGAAAACTTAAATCTTAATTGAATCATAATTGATGATTCATAATGCATGAAATCATTCCACTGCGAATTTATCAAGATAAGAGTTCAAAAATTTGTGGTAACTGCATTAAAATTAATTCACAGAAATGCTAAATATTGTACTCAAGAGACGAAAAAATAGCCGATAACCGAAAAAACTATCTATACCGTTCGACGACAAAAAAGTGGATTGTAATTTGATAATTCAGTTTTTGCTTAAGTTAACTCTGTCAATTGATAAACGGGTTTAAATGTCTAAAGAGGGGTCATTCTTTGTCATTCTTTTTCATTTTGCGTTGAAAAGTCAAGTTTTTTTGTTCGGCAAAATATTCAGTCATCGCGATGCATCGCTAATTTTTCCAGCCTTTATACTGAAGACTGGTATATGATATACCGTATATCCTTTTTTACAAAACGGAATTTCGTGGTATACGTTTTACCGCAGTAAATTAATATTGCCACGACATGTTAAAAGAGGAACGGCGGAAATGCGTAGTTTACGTTAGATGTTCCAAATTACCGCACTTGAAATAAAAATAGTTTATGTTTTGCTTCCTTAAATTTTACTCCTTTAGTTTTGATGAGAGGCGAAATCGACGAACACGGAAGCAATTTGGAAACTTAATGAAAAAACTAAATCGAACATTAAAGCAAGGTCGAGTGACTTGCACCGCCACCATGACAAACGTGCCCGAGTTTTTGCTCGACGAATGGAATGCGACGAAAGCGGCCAATTCGGCGACGGCTTTGACCAACTTTTTGGGCAGTTACACTGAGTTACTACACGCCGGATGCTACAAAAGATATAACAAAATTAAAGATAATCTTTTGGGGCGATTCACGGATCGACTCAAGTTCTAAGTGTAAAGCTCGCATTTTTTGTACATTTGAAAATTCACTGCAATGTGATATTGTAATAAATACTTTTACAAAAACTATTTTATTCTGTCTCTGATTTTAAGAAAATTTAAGACTGTCAAGAATTCCTAATTGTGTATTTTATTCGAGTGGAATCTGCACATTACTAAACTGGGAGTGCGGTACTTTCGCGACCATTTGTGGTCGCGAAAAAAACCGTTCATGAATACTTTCGTGACCAAATGTGTCAAATCGTTGTTCAAAATATGGTTGTTCAAATGGTCGCGAAATGGTGCCTTCGGTGAGGTTTCGCGACCACTATTTTTAGAATGTTCGCGAAAGTACCCTTCAATCTAAATTTAATTTATATTTCAACCACTTTATTTACACCACCTGTCTAGGAAAGTTAAGAAAACGATGAGCAAAAATGTTAACTTCAGGAACTTTGTTAACTTCCAGGGATTTTGTTAAATTCGATAGACAGTGCCTCAAGTAAAAGTAAAACATAGGACGCGACCCGACTCTCAACTTTCATGAATTTTGTTAACCTTTTGGCCTATTGTTAACTTTAGGGGCATTAAATTTCGTCCACTGGCGGAACCCTGCCTTTTCATACAAAGTTTAGCCGAAAAAACACAGTTGGTTAACTAAATGTCAGAGGAACAATTTTAAGGCTCGTTCGGAATCTGCCCAAAAAGTGTTCGCAAATTGTTAGATGATTTAGTATTTTTAGAAACTCTTTTTTCTCTTAAGTTCGACGAACAAAGCTTTTTGATAATCCGCTGTACCAATTATGAGAACCATCACGGCGTTAATCCAGATTTTCTCATACAGCTAAAATGCATAAGCGGGTTTATAAAGAACAAGACCCAAGAAACATATACCTTACTCTAAATTATCCGCGAGAACACTCAGGTCTTATCCCTTATCATATTTGACCTTGAATGTTTTTGAATTCGAGTTCAAAATTCGCAGTTTGACAAAATCGCATAATGTTAATTTAACTTTGAAGTTATCCCAGGTACTTTATTCGCCTGTGTGAAAAATACAAGTTTATAACACTAATTTTTGGCTAGCCTTCTATGTTTCATTCACACCATTTTGATAAGCCTCTTACTTATTTTAGTACCAAAAGTTAGTCGTGGTTTAATTACAGTCCTTACTCCCAATACGGCCGTGTTATCGGGGTTGATAATTCCATAAATGCCGTTTTTTCTTGACAGGTTTGGCCTAGTTTATTTATTCGTCGACTGATATGTATGTATCATCGACATGTATACAAATGTACTTTTTTGAAAAAATAAGCCACACCCACAAATTTTTTTCGAAAAAAAGTAATTGACCCATTCGATGTTAAATTAAAAAGTGGATTGTGGTCTATTAATCCAGTTTTTGCTCAAGTTCACCCTTAAAAGTGATAAAGTTGATTAAAGGCCTCAAAATGGGCCATTATGTCACGGCCTTTGTCACGATTTAAAGTTACTCAATTATTTTAAAGGAAAGTACATAGGCATTTTTACAAAATTGACCGTCTTTTTCATAAAAATGTTTTCTTTTCATACTTTTCTGTAAACAAATCGACCCTATTCTCTACAATAGCTATATTTTTTAGGTTAAAGAGAGCAAATAGTCAACAAAACCGATGGTGAACTCTGCATCTTGTGTATTTAGTTTTTAATTGTTGTACTAAGGAGATTACAGCACTTTTTGTGCTCTTTGTACCAAAAACCTCCTCTTCACTAAGGGTATTAATTATCGTTTTAGGCTTCACTGCAACACTATTATCCTTAAATCTCATCGAGCTGACGTCATCATACGACGTCAAAAAAATCAAACAAAAAACTTTATTTTTTTTTACTTGTCCGTTCAACCAACTTGGGGAAGTTTATTTAGAATGTATTAGGCAAGTGAAGATAAATCGTTGAAAGTGTTACGGCGTGTTTTCATTGGGCACTATTCAGAAAAAATATTGTCTTGAAGCGATATGAGTTACGAGATGCAGTTCTAAAGTACTTCAAAAAAGACAAGTGCTTGGCTAAATATTGTTATAAACTGTCACAAAACGTGCATCACGACATTTATCCTACTCCGTCTTAATTAAGTCTTTAACCTTCAAACACATATTGCGGACTTTTGTCCGCATGGGCATATAAAATGTGTTTATTTTGATGCTTTATTTTATTAAATGTAACGGCAGTGATAACCAACATAGAATTATCGAGTACGAAGTCAGAGAGCAAACAAAAACAAAAATTTGAAAAATAAAAAAATCTAAATCTACATTTACCCCTGAAACACACGGCATAAACATTTTGTTATTTAGGACAGTACGGTCGACTTGTTGACAAATAAACATTGAATCTTTATCTTACCGTATTGTATACGTAAATATTTCAAAAATGTCCTCGATAAAAATAATACCGCCTGCGCAGTTATCCGGCAGGTTTTACATAACAAAAAAACTGCCGGATAAGTGCGTAAGGTGACAAATATCGGCGCAAAACGGAATTTTTTAGTGTGAAAAACCTGCTCGATAACAGCGGGCCAACTTGTCGGTTAACTGCGCACGCGATGTATTTCATTATTAATTTCATGATCACAAAAAATCTACGGTCTCTCGTAGAAAACGTTTTTTGTAGGATTTGGACGCAGTTTTGTGGAAATTCTGCGAGATAAGTTTTCTGCGAGATAAGTTTTCTGCGAGATGTGACGGTGCCGTTACTTATATAAATTATATATATATGTAAATTATATATGTATTATACAGTTCATGCTCTCATGAAGGTCCTTTGTTGTCTCAGCGACCCATACGAAGTCTAGGCAAATTAATAGATTTATCCTACTTTTTAAATAATTGTGGTTAACATTATGAAATAATAAACTATTATTAATAAGTGATTATAATATCCAGCTAATAGATNCGATATGAGTTACGAGATGCAGTTCTAAAGTACTTCAAAAAAGACAAGTGCTTGGCTAAATATTGTTATAAACTGTCACAAAACGTGCATTACGACATTTATCCTACTCCGTCTTAATTAAGTCTTTAACCTTCAAACACATATTGCGGACTTTTGTCCGCATGGGCATATAAAACGTGTTTATTTTGGTGCCTTATTTTATAAAATGTAACGGTAGTGATAACCATCATAGAATAATCGATTACAAAGTCGGAGAGCAAAAAAAACCAAAAAAAACCAAAAATTTTAAAACTAAAAAAATCTAAATCTACATTTAACCCTAAAACACACCGCATAAACATTTTCTTATTTAGGACAGTACGGTCGATTTGTTGACAAATAAACATTGAATCTTTATCTTACCGCGGTATACCGTGTTGTATACAGTCCTCCGTCCCTTATGGGACGTACCCTTATGGGCCACCGGTCCCTTATGGGCCGCGATTTTTTCGATTTGAAGAACTACCCCTTATGGGCCATATTTTTTCAGACTCTCCATCTCATTTTAGTTGTCTTTTGTCTGGAGTGATTTTGCTTGATAACAAGTTTCAACATTGGTTTCGCAAAAAAAAAACGTTTGTGTACGTTTGTGTACGTTTGTGTACGTAAATATTTCAAAAATGTCCTCGATAAAAATAATAGAATTTTTTAATGTGAAAAACCTGCCCGATAACAGCGGGCCAACCTGTCCGATAACTGCGCACGCGATGTATTTCATTATTAATTTCATGATCACAAAAAAATATGCGGTCTCTCGCAGAAACCGTTTTTTGCAGGATTGTGGTTAACATTATGAAATAATAAACTATTATTAATAAGTGATTATAATATCCAGCTAATAGATTGAGAAAACCGATATCCAAAACGACATCAATTATTGTTTTCAAATTTGACCGTCAAAACATCAATTTAACAGAAAATATTTCAATTATATGTTCTATTGCATGATAGAATGTTCTGCGTAAATTTCTTCGACTGACGTGTCGCCGACCACAAATATCTAAAAATTCGCAAAATTGTAAAACGGAATGAAAAATGTAAGGATAATAGCTATGTCAAACGGAATTGTTCATGTTATTCGCTTTTGAACTTTCTTTTTTATAAATTACCGCACGAATATGTGAGATGATGTAAAATATATATATATAAAAACTCGGATTATTATCACAATACCATATTGTCAATTCGGGTTATAAGGAAAAACTGGCGGTAGTTCCAGCACTACCGCAAATTTACCCGCCTCGCATAACTACCGCCAGTTTTAGCAAAAATAGATTATAATTGGCGGTAGGTAGCAAANATTAATAATAGCGTTACAAATCATAGGAAAATTGCTCAAAGGCTCGGAGCCAGAGAGTCCCCATACGGTATATTTGTTTCGAGACTTATTTTATTTACGTTTGATACGGAGGAAGAAACTTCGAAGTTCAGAAAAAAGTTCAAAAAAGTACCTTTATCGTGATAGGAAATAAAATCATCAAAACCGCAAATTTGACAGATGTACTACGTGCATTAAAAAACTGCTCAGTTAAATTCAAGAGAAAAAATGAACACTGTATCTTATATTTTTTACGTCAGAGCAGGGTTGCGATTAATCCACTTATCTAATCGAATTTCGAACAGATAATTACAGTTATTTTCTGAAGGAAATAAAGGCTGTGCGTAATGAAATATGTGTAAAACGATTAAGTTTCGTAGTTATGCGTAGATTTTTTGTGTTTAAAACCGTATGTGTGTAATACCGTATTTTTCGTTGAAAAAACGTTCAATGTTTACTGTGAACATAAATAAGGTTCACTAAATGTGACGAACATATAAGCAACAAGTCGACTTATTACAGTCCATGCGCGCACAACGCGACAGCACACAACGCGACAGNTTGGCTTATTAATTGAATAAAAACAAATACACCTCTTACCAGTTATGTTAACACCAGTTGATATTAACAAAGTTGGTTTATCTTAACACTTTTTCGAACGAAACGTACCGCAATTTCCAATTATCTTACAAAAGCCCTACCCAATTATCTTAACACAATTCAATTATCTTAACACTTTTTGAGCAAAACGGTTGTTAATATAACTGATTAGGGGGTGCAAGTTGTATCACTGATCAATTTCCAATACCTATATAAAATTGGTTTAGACTGAAATTGAAAAGTTTAGATCAGTCAAAACAAAAGTTTTTTTCTCAAACTCATCGAATTCACTTTGAACCGATCTTTTTATATATTTAAATTTTCTATATGAAAAACTGATGTTTCTATTCTCAAACACTTCTTCTCAGATCAAACGCAACGCACATTCTTAAAAGTACCCTGTATATTTTTTTAAAGATAACATTTTGACGTATAAAAATTCAACAAAGATGGATATCTTTCAAAACCAACGGTCCTGAAAAAATTCAACGTTTCAGTTTCAGTTTGTTACGTGGTAGACTAATTAGCCCAATTTCAGTGCCGAATACTTAATTTATCCAACTAATTTACCGTTGGTCACGAAAACGTATAACGGGCGTTCGTAAAAATGAACCATTGTCAGATTACCGTGGTCAACGCAGTCTGTCTCACGAACGATAAAATTGAGTTTTAATTTGAGCATAATTGCTTCTGTAGTGTTTTTGGACCTTTTTCTTATTTTTTTTTCGTCTTGTATGATAATGGGTCTTGGTAATGAAGTCAGTAAGACGTATTCATACTAACAGTAGTCCCAAATTAAACTGAACGACTTACAGATAGAAAAAAGCCAAATTTTCGTAGTGGGAAAGCGCCAAACCTCGTGAAAGAACAAAATAGGATAGTCGAGAATATGAGAGAATTGAATAGGCGCGGCTAAACTCATTTTTGAATAAACGAGTTTGCAATTTGTAGCCGCATAATGATGCCCGAGAGAGGGAGTATATAACTGAGCCTATTCATTCATACACTACTTTTTTACATTACTTATATTTGAGTAAATTAAGTTATATAATTTGATCAAATCTTACCTGGAAATTAAGGATCCAAATATTTTGGGGTGACACTTACTAAATTAGATACGCTTCCTTATGATGGATGGATGATTTNAGCTTCTTTTGGTACCAATACTCTTTTGGTACCAATGTTTCTTTTGGTACCAAGCTTCTTTTGGTTCTAAAGCTTCTTTTGGTACTGGCGAGTACCAAAAGAAGCTTTTGAACCAAAAGAAGCTTTAGTACCAAAAGATCGCGCGTACCAATTGAAGCGCTCCCAGTCAGTAAGACGTATTCATACTAACAGTAGTCCCAAATTAAACTGAACGACTAACAGATAGAAAAAAGCCAAATTTTCGTAGTGGCATAATGTTTTTTATTTCGCAAAAAAAAACGCAAGAAAACGTATTGTTTGCCAAAAAAACTAATGCGGCCGAATTTTCCTCACAATCATTTTTCATTGTTATATTACGCACACCACCTACCTCCTTAAAATAACTGTCAGTTTTTCCGCCTACGCCCTACTTGCTTGAATTAACAGTTCCACTTATAGTAACAGTTTTTTTTTGGCATTTTCGGATTTACTTAAAGCAGTTAGGCGGAACTTTTACTTTATGCAGGTAGTGCGTAGGTTGAAAAACTGACTGCTGCTTTAGGCAGGTTGTTGCTGTGTATACTTGTCTTTCAAAAACGTTTCTGCAAAAAAAAACGCGGTGCCCTCCACAATATTTTACTCCAAAATTTCAATTCGCGAGTCCAAATGTTCAATCGCTTAAATGGATGTTTGCCAGGAACTTTTTTCGGAAAGTGATTTTTTTTTTGACACAATATTTTTGATTTTACGGCTAGAAATTTTTATTTTTTGCATAATTTAAATTTCATTTTCCAAAAGAGCTCGAAATTAAGGTTGAAGAGCGTACAGTACGCTAGCCTAGTCTAGGCTAGTACCACTAGCGCCTCATGCGGTAATGAGTAAGGATTTCAAAAGAACACCCTTCAAGTAATCTATAAATTAACGTCGCTAAACGAAAAAGATTTTTTTCAGACTTACTGCATAAATATTTATGTCATTTTAAAGCAAAACAAAAATGAAACACATTATATGTTTACATTAAGCCTAAACAGGTGCACGTATTTTTTTACCACATGCCGACAAACGTACAAGTTAACGGAATGTCATTTTGAAGATAATTCTAGTTTTTGTTAGTATTTCTAAACTTATTTTGACTTTGTTTGATTCTCACAAGATTCATTACATTGTATTTCCTTGGCGAGACGTGTCAAAACAACGAGATTATGTTTTTTCGGCGACCTTTACTCTAATGAGTTCTTGAATTTTACTGAGTACATACAAGAGCTGTGTAAAATGAAATAATTTTTATTTGGTGTGGTTGGTAGTACCAACTTGGTACCTAGCGAAATGAAGTTTTATTTTTTTGTGATTTCATATCGAACATGACACTGATTAACTCCTGCAGTCCCGACATTATGGGGTTTTTCTATTCGGTTTATATGCCTATCACTTCGATAGGCTATCAGTGTTATTTTTTTAATTTTAATTTTTTGAGTTTACAGCAATTACCAATTTACCGGAAATTGATCTCCGGTTACCGGTTTCGATTCTTTTATTGCTCCAACTATGGGCAAAATTAACATTGACTAATAACTCCGATAAGTAAATGCAATCCAGCGTATTATTTTGATTTTATAGACTAATCGGAATAATGAGACACGGCCTGGCGCTTTAGTTTCCAGCAGCAGTGTTGATAGTGATTAAAAACAAGACCACTAGTGTTAATTATAATTGAACACGGTTCCGCACTAGATTAAAATAATGTGTTTTTCCTTGATAACTGTTTGTTGATATTGATTTTCGTTTTAAAAGCTAGACTGGATTTTTTTAGCACAAAACATACACGTATTTTTTATAAAAAAAATTTATTCTCAAACAAGACATTGAGAGGATTATGTTGCACAGGTGAGTTAAAATACTAAGTGTAAGTGTTAATAGACAGTGATCTAATAGTGATATGTATAAACATATTAGTCACATATATATGTAGCTGAAACTTCGATTAATTGCACGATTTTGAAATTGGAATGACCCGTTTGTCCGCACAGCATTGTTTTTCAGCCGTACTGTACCTAGGGTTGCCAAACTGATTTGCAAGTTTATTTAAAATATCTAAAAGCCCCTACGTTGAACCTTTCGGTCACATGACTCATGTGACAATTTTTCAATCTTCAGTTTAGCAACCCTAACTATACCAATTATAAGGCTCTTCTCCGCCTCCGCAGCATTCGTGCTCCGTTGGAATGTTTGACCCAACCGGGCAATTATTCGGATCACGGTTATCGAAACCGGTTGGCGACCAAAAGGAATGATATTGAACGTCGAATTCGTTTTGCGTTTCAAAAATGTTTTCGACAAAACGGCGATCACATTCGAATAACTCCCGCGGGCAAGTGCCGGCACTATTGGTCGATTCCAGTCGGTCCGTTTCACTTTTTGTATGTTTAGTAAAAAACTAAAAATAAAAACATAATAAAAATAAACAATATTCAAATTAGACATTTTCAGCGAAATCTCAAAATTGCCTTTTTTAAGGCGCTCAAAGACGCATATATATTACGTCATAGGGTCAACTTTATGAAAATCTGAATTACCTAAATACAATCTACTTTTCAATTGTGTGTGGAAATTCCATTATGGTTAAATAATTTTTTCGCGTTTTTTCCTATATTAACCTCCTATATTAACCTCCGTTTATTCGAAACCAAAAAATCCGAAAGCAATTTTTGTGGTAGAACCCTAAGTGGACTCAAACTTGCATAAGTTGCTCTTAAATTTCAAAATAATCAGAAATGATAATCTGACTGGTTTCGCGGACCCTAGGGGTTACGTATTACGGACTGATAAATGCTTTTTCCTGTAACTACTAACTAATAGAGGTTCTGCAATAACAGTATACGTAATTTTATGAAAAAAGTCACTAAACGTTCCTGCTCCACATCCATTGATATTTTCGCAATTCGGCGATGCATCCAGCTCCTTGTGTTTTTCGTACACATCTAAGGCAGTCTTTGTAAACCTTGCATTTTCTGTCCAGTCCATCAACGGGAGTGCCCCCACCTAGCGTCGTCATTGGTCGATCGCCCAAAAAGAGACAGTGGCATCCGTAGGTCCAATATTTGCGCTCGTCGAATCGGTCTTTGCCTCGGAAACCATTTTTTGCCCAGTGTTTCATAGCCATCGCATTCAAATCTTTATAACGACGGTCAACTCCGATACGGTCTTTATCCATTTCTCGATTTCCGGCCCGAGGAATGATATGGCCTTTATAGGGATTTGGCGGTTCTTTTACATACCGGGTATCTTTCAGTGTCCGGTCCTAATTTTTATCCCCGCCTACGCTTTTTCCTTCAATAAAAATTCTAGAACATGTTTAGCGATTTTCAATAAAATTGTAGAAAATATGTAAATTATAGAAAAAAATATACGATAATTCTCCTGGAAAGACACACCAGTAGAAAACCAGGTTTCTATAAGGTCATTGGTTTTATCTCCGAATTTGAAAGACACTCAGGGGCGTTGTATGTTTTTTTCACAATTATTTTTCCATTTCTACCCACATATTTTGGATACCGTCCTATTAAAAGGACCCCTGCGAACCCTTTGTAAAATAGGCATAAGTAACTTAAGTTGGCACTAGACATTTAATCTTCATAAAATGCTAACTTAATTTAACCACATTTAATAACTTTTTCTTCGTTTATTATACTCAAAATATAAAAAACTCAGCATTTAACTCGCCGAAATTTTTTTTCGCTAATTCAAACGGGGTTAGGCCAAATTTTGAAAATTGACAGAATCTAAACTAAACCAAAGAAAGCCAACTTTAGAATCCCTGCCTGTAGTATTTAAAGGAAGCCCATCGCTGTAGACCGTATCATCGGGCACTTCCTCATGTGCCTCATCAGCGAAAGCAGCAATTATGAAAAAACTAAAAGAATTTCCGAGTTTCATTTTTTTTTTTTTTTGCTATTGAAATTCAAATTTTTTGATAATTCTACTAGCATCATAGCCGCCTTTTATATCCCATAACCGACGTTCGACACCATCTGTGACCGTTTCAAATCACACATTCCAATCAGCGTTATATTTTTCTCACGAAATAGGTTGATAATATTGTACATAATAGGCCGCGGTCAGAAATTTCCTCATTAAATAGTTTCGGGTTTAAAGATTGCGTAAAAAACGTCATTTTAACATTTTAGAAATTTTAATGCTGAAAAACTGTATTTTATTCGCCAACTGAGATAAAAGTTACGGATACAGCATACTTCGTGACAGGAAACTTTTTGTACAAATTTTAGAAATTAAAATAAGTCTAATTGAATTATTTGATAAAGGTAAATGGACCGTATTAATTTGTTCAGGCACATATACACGTACACAATAGTGTACTACTTAATAAATATTTTGCTGAAAAAGTGTAAGATAATTGAAATTTGGGAAGATAATGGGGTTAACCGTTTTTTTAGATAATTGAAAATCACGATACGTTTCGGTACAAAGAGTGTTAAATTTTGTTAAGATAAGTGGTGTTACGATAACTCGTTTGGGGATTTACTAAAACAGTCTGTCGTTAGTATTCCAATATGCCATCTTTCAAAAACAAATTTAAAAAGTCAAGAATAACGAAAAATTGAACGATAACGGCACATACGGGCGTTTTCGAACATGAGGGAGAAAATGGGAATTATGAGTCATAATCAGAGTCAACTAGAATGTTTTATGTTCCGTAAAACGTTGAGCCAGCAAAAGATACCTCGTTGGTAATATTTTCGGTAGTTTGTAATTTATTCGTGAAATATGTGATTAGTACGCTTTTGCTAAATTACTTGTAAACAATGTTTATTGCATCTCGCTTTTCAAAATGTTCACGTTTTACTTTGAACTCTCATAAATTAGGTTGCAAGTTGAGTGGCGTAGGTTTCAATTTTTGGGATTTTGTAGAAAACAAAAACAATGCCTTGATCAACCCGTAGCACTCAAAAATTTGGTAAAAAAGTGTGAAAAAGTTTCCTGTGTATCAGTGTTAGAAAAGTTGGCCAACGCCCAACACGTTGGGAAGAAAAATCCCCTCAAAGCTCCCAACGCGTTGGAAAGAAAATTTCCCCGACGCCCAATGTTCCCAACGCGTTGGTTGAGCGTTCGCCAACGCACCTCAACGCTTCCAACACTGTCGTGCATAGCATCCTACAAGCAGTCGGTACGTCCGTATAATTGTACAGGGTAGATTTCGAAAAACACAAAGCCTACCCTTACTTTTCGCTCGCCCTGTATTTCAGGGTTTCTTAGACTAACATGTTGTACTGAATAAAAATTCACAGAAATTTCTAAATTGTCTCCATACTTTATTTTCGTAAAACTTCAAATGTGGTCAACAAACGTGTAATGCGTTTAACTTTAATAAAGTAGCTTTACGCCGTACTATCTTGTGATGCCATCATCAATCATTTTCTTGTTCACGAATCACAATTTAATTCTTGTTTTCGTAACCAATTTAACGTGCCAATGACCGTGTTACCTCAAAATTACAAAAATAAATTCCAGCTTGTGACTCAAATTTTAATAAACGTAAACTTGGCATCGAAAAACTGCATGAAATTGCGGTATAATCGGTGGTTTACTCTTGCAATGGTGAGACGGTTTTCAACTTTTTTTTGATAACCAGTATAACCATAAACGTATTTATATAATTCTTTTTCTTCGCCATGTACTGAACCATACCGTAAGTATGCATACTTATTATTCCAAATTGTTTATAATACTCGTAAACTAACAAAAAATTTTACCATATGTATTGCAACTATTGTTTACCTCTCGGTACCAAAAGGCTTTGCTAAATTTTCTACTTTGTTTCTAAAACAGAAAATAGTGCAAGTGAAATTAGGTCTGACCGTTAATACTATCAGCCTGATACCAGCACAACGCTCTTGAAGTGATAAAAATAGATTAAGGTCATTCTAAATAAATTGAAGCATTTGATCGATTTTACAACATTATTATTGGGTATTTTTTTTTACTTTTTTGCCCGTTTCGGGGATAAGCACTGTAGTTATGACTATTAGTGAGTTATCAGTGATAACTTATCACTTCAAGTGAGTCAAAACGTCTAAGACTTAGACTCTAAGTTATAACTTTCAGAAACTTTGATAACATACAGGTGCGCATTTAACCGCCCACCCGTTAACCAGCCAGTATTTAAAAAAAAATGGTCGGTAAACTGCGCACCTTGTGTATCTAAAATGCAGATTTAGCATTCTAAAATGCTTCATAGGTTTACTTTATTATTTAAATCGCAAATTAATAAACGCACTCTTTTCAAAGTATCATTCTTTGAAAATAGTTGCTCCAAATTGTGATTACAGTGCGTTTATTAATTTACGATTTATAAGTTATAATAACAAAACTTATTACATATACAATGTATATTATACATGTTTTTAGAATAATAATATAGAATTGCTTATTTGATCCTATTCCGTGCATAGCTTCTTGATTGATTTTTCATAACAACGTCAAAAATAGAGGCATATTACATATGTATTTGTAAAATATTTTCGTATTTTTGTTGATAAACTTATATATTACATGCAATTGCTTAGGTAAATATTTGGAACATTATCGGACGATCCAATTTTCACGCTGAAAATAGTGTAAATATTTTCTAACGATTAGACATTACCATTTTTTATCGAACTCCATCTAGCAGAAAAAGTGCAGCCTATTTAAGGACTTCCGAAAACTTGAAGAGCTTTTTTTACAACTACAGTCGTCGTCCCCGAATGGGTGATTTTCTTTGATAAAAAACACCCGTTTCGGGGAAATCAGAGATTTTCAACGTTAAAAAGCTTCATTATTACATAATTTTGCTATTTATTAAATAGACTATTTATAAAAATTTCTATTTATAAAAATTGCTATTCAAAAATTGCTATTTATAAAAATTGCTATTTATAAAAATTGCTATTTATTATTAATAGTTTCTATTTATTATTTAAAATAGACTATTAAATAGACAGTCTGTGTGTACTTGAAGTGTTTAAAATGACTTTTTATATCACTTAAATTACAGTCTTCGTCCGTACTTTTTTTTTCTCATGTTAAAAAAAAATTCGTCGTAGACGATTGCTTTGTCGGTTTTTGGGGATAATTTCTGTCATAATAATCTGAAAAAACATCCGTTTCGGAGACCACCCGTTTTGGGGTCATTGCAAAATTGCAAAATTTTGGGGACAACCACCCGTTTCGAGGACGAGGACTGTATTAATTTTTTTAGTGAAAATTGTTTGGAACTTATAATAAGTAACTATAATAAGCAGCTCAACTTAATTTCTTCAAAAATAGAACTAAAACAATTTCTCACACCAGAATATTTTCCCTGTGAGTTTCATTTATAAAAAAAAGAATGTGATACACAGGGAGTAGTCCAATTCTGATCCACCCAATTATGGCTGGTTTAGTCCAATTCTGGGTCATTTTTCAAAAAAAAACTCCAATTCTGGGACGCTTTTTTCTCAAAAAAAAATATAAAAAAGTCAAATTTCGGACGGGAGATCTGTATACGTCGGATTGCCACCTGGGATATGATTCATATCATATGAGGAATCCCAAAGTCAAATTCTAGGACGAAACGATACTTTGAGTGAAAATCGCAAAGCGACTCAAAATTGGAGTACCCCCTGTATGGTAACATATCAACATTTATTGATGAGTTCGTAGAAAAAGCGAAAACTCATCAAAGCGAATTAAAGGGTCTCAATTTCACGTAATTAAAATTTAGTTAAGGGATGTACTCTATATGATGGACTTTTTAAACTGTTTATAAAATAATTATTTATGTTTAGTTTTAATTTAACTCGTCCCCGTTTTCCGTCTGCCAAATTGCAGACAGCCTCTCTATTTCGTTAGAAAACGTATTTCGATCATCTCTGATTTTATTTTCGTTTTGAAAACTCTAAGAAACATAGGTAGGTTCAGTCAAAATGAACGCTTAGAAATGCGGCACTGGCGGCTTTTGTTAGCTGTTTGATTCCATTTCGGTTTGGTTATTTTGAAGAACTAGTAGGGTTGAAAAATGCGGCACTGAACCTTTACTATTAAATAAAAAAAACTCAAAAGGATGATATTGATGAATTATTGTTCGTAAGAGATGCAAAAAGAGCCTACCAACCTACAGTTCCCACGCCCAATAAGAAAAGTTTGCAATCTTCCGTTTGAAGCCGGAAGTTGCATTTTTGTCCTTTGATTGTTTAATGTCATTTTCTGTTATTGATTGTTTAATTTTTGACGGTTGGAATTTTTAAGATAAATACAGGTAAATATAAATACGAGTACCAGTTTATTTGTGAGCCGATAGAAATCGCAACGGTAGTTTGGATGGACGGCCACGGATTACAGAGGGAAAGAACAGTCAAAAATATATTTTCTATCTGTAAATTTTTTGTAAAAGAATAAATCGGAGCTATTATTAATTGAAGTTATCATAATTTGAAGATATTATATTATATCAGTAATTTGTATCTACAAAATGGTGGAGATGCGGGCGAAATGCCCTTGTCGCAATGACAATAGCTGAGATGGATGATAGGCCTTTATTGAAAACTGAAAATGATGTTGGTTTCGAATACGACAATCGAACTGATTCGACGCCGGTGTCGCAACGAGTTGAGCGCTTCAACACTATTGAAGAAAAAAAAAATGTTGTCCGCCCAAACTACACATCCCGTTTTTTGACGAGAACACAGTTTTGCAAACTGTGGACAATCTTGTTCAAGTGGTCAAAAGGATAAACATTGATCCGAATGTGGCAAAAACAAATTTCATGAGCCGGGCGAACAAGCTTCTGTGTGAATGGCGGAACAACTGAGAAACAACTGTACAGGAGGCTAACCTCGCTAAATGATAGTTAATTTTATTCTGTCCTCCTGTCTGAATTTATTCTGCTCCTGTCAGTTTAAATAGCGCATCTGTCAATATATAAGGAAACAGAGAGTGACTGAAGCTCACTCTCTCTCGTCCCATATTTTCTCTCCAACTCCCATATTTTTTCCTAACGTATTTATAATAAACGAAAAAGTATAAACGACGTATTTATACACAGCTTCCGTTTCTGAATCAGGCGATACCGAGGCAACTTAACGACATGGATTAGTTCAAGCAATTTATGTTGAATGCATATGGACTTTTAAGCCATAAGTATCTAGCCAATGGGTTGTCCACCGCCAAACAAACAAACCTTTGCCGAGTTCCTGAGTTCTATCTAGACCTATTACATGGCTTTTCGGGGACTTGGGGACAGTGCAGTCTTGCAGCTTGCGGATTAGCAGGCCATTATAACGCACTTTACTGATATCGTTTAGGATAAGGGTGTTAGGCGACAGTTGTCACTTGAAGACAATGGTTTAGAAACTATTGCCATCAGAGCTAATATCATTAAGTATGACTCACGTCCGAGTACCTATTTTGAGCAAAAGTTTTAAAGATACTGAATGTGGCCTTGAAGACATACAACGAATGGATAAGCAAAATGCAGAAACAAGGGGTGCTTAAAAGTACAATGTCTCAATTTCTTTTAGCACTATTAGTTGTGCTAAAGAAAAAATTCCGATATGTTCTCAACGTGACATCGATGAATGCCTTGGCAAAGCTCGAACCTTACCCAATCCCCCATTTGATACATAAAATGTGCTAGTTATCTAAGTATAACCTGCATTCATCATGTATCCATCAAATACCTCAGCTTTATTTCTCCAGTACCGCACTGTTTTTGCTCCTTTAAAATTCCTTGAAGTCCGGGAAGTATTTATAGATTATGTCATTATTTATATTGATGATTTATTATAGAAACAGCATGGACGAATTATTTCATGTTTTGAATTTACACCCGGGAAAGCTGAGGATAAGATGGAAACTTTCGGATATGTTGTGACTGAAAACTCCATTATAAGCGACTCAAAAATGGTGGAGGCCATCAAGGAAATTCAATACCCAAAGTTCAACAAAGGAGCTTTTTCGGAATATTGGGGTACTATAGAAAGCCTATCTAAGATAGGTGATGCCCAATTTCTCGACTTCTGGAGCGCCTATACCGACTATGCTTTCACAGAAAATACCATTTTCGCTCACGAAAGAGATTAAGGAGTCGGTCGATACCTTAAATTGCAATTGGCAGTGTTGCTGTAGTATAATGGTTATACTATAACCGCACATAGGTCGAACGCTCCTTTTTAATACTGATGCGTCTAAAATGTTTTAGACTCTAAACTTTAGTATCCAGCACTGTGCTATCATAACACTGCTATGACATCTTTTTAAAAGAAAACACTTAGTACTGTTTCCGAAAATAAATTCTCATTGATCACGAACTTCAGCGTTATGACTTTTATGATCAATACGTTATTGTCAATAAACAAGTACGCGTGTCGACGTTTGACCCGTGTAAATGATTTTAAGCATTTTCCCATGTCGTTTATCTTTGAAGTTTTGACTATTCGATGACTCTTATATTAACCGCAAATTTTTTTAACAAAAAAGAACGGTTCCGATATTGTATCCGACCACCAGAAAAGTCCCTGTTCTTTCATTTATCTAAAATGATTATAAACATTGATATGTCTGACTTTGAAGAAGAAGACGATCAAAACATTTATTTCGATCTATTATTGTTTTATTGTAGCAATAAAACAAGTCCTTTCAGGGGCTTTTTTAGTATCTTTCAGGAATCTGTCTGGCAATCATTTTCTAGCTTCTTGAAATATTGATGTAAATTTGGTTGGGAGCCAAGGAGTTAACTCTAGCACCGCCCGTTTCGGGCACATGCGCTCAATTCAGTTGTTTTTCCTCGACTATTGTACACTGACACGGTTAATGGAATCAGGTAACTATGTGGCGGGATGTCTACATACAAATGTTAAGTTTCCACGTCACAGTTAATTAGTCGTTTGTTTTTAGTATTGCGTGCATATTTATTCCGTTTTGCACAAACATAATTACGGGCTTATTGTTGTTGACTCGATAAATTGCAAAGATGCTAAATTTTACAAGAGTCAAATGTTTGAACTCTAAAAACCGAAAATGGGGGTTAAATATGTCAAGTTTAGTCATCAAAAGTTTTAAAAGGATAAAAATAAAAATAACATATGTAACAAGCGATACACTTCTACCAGTAATAAATAGTTTATTTGAAAATGGTACAGAATCAAATGAAAACGGAAAATAATGAAACGTGTTCAAATCAAAAATCGTAGGAAGAAATGATACAGAAAACAATCCGGTACTTTATAATTGACCGTACTAAACACTTTTTGGCCATATTATACGCCCTTTTGGCAAGTAAATCCAACCAGATGTTTTTGGGCACTTGGCGTTGGCGGCAGGGTGAAAATACAAAATGCGCTTACTTTTGTTGACAATAACCCATCCGCGCCGTCTACTGTATCCATAGCCAAAAATGTTATAGGTCCATCGAATTTGCAGCCGTTTTTGGCGAAAAGTCGGTTTTTTATTTATTATAGCTCTCGAAGCTTCATAGCGGCCCATAATTTTTCTGCTACCAGTTATTTGAACAAATCTTGGACAAGAGTTAGTTCTTACCAAAAATGTTCGTGATTGTCGTGACAAATCATGAAGTCCTGTATTGAGTTGACATTTACAGATGGTTTCAAGATTACTATTATTACTGGACCGTCGTTTGCGTGCAATTCCAGATGAGCTGCTTGATTCGGAACTATAAGTTCCATAATAATCTAGCTCCGTAAATGTTCTCGACACTAAGTCCGAATTGTAGTAGTAGTCTTTCGGCGGTGGCTCCAAACATCGACCACATGGTATAAGCTAGAAAAAGATTATTAGACTTTCAGTTTATAGCACAGCAAAATTAAACCACCTAACCCGTTTTGTTAACACCATCAAACCTATAAAACTCTTAACATAATAGAATTTTGTTAACATAATTGGGTAGGCCCAGTGGTTAAGTAATTGGTAATCAAAGCCCAAAAAGTGGTAACATAATGGAATTTTGTTAACATAACGGGTGTTACCATAACGGATTAGGTGGTGTACCTAAACACGGTTTTTTTAATAAGGCGGTTTTGTGAAGAGGTTTTGTGAACAGTTTTTTCGGGGAAAACGTTCGGGCAATTCCTCGAATGACATTTTCTTCGAGAAACTTTTTCCCGTAGATGCAGCTCTTTTGAAAGGCTCATTTGAATTTTCCCCGAAAACGAAATACAACGCACCTCAAGCCATGGACCAGAACAAAACAGAGCGACCATTGATGTTGCTTTTTGCTGGATTTGTTTTTGCTCATCTTCTTTGACTATACACGATCTTACTTTTTGTTGGTAAAAATTACCCTCTTCACAGTCTTTCATTTCCCATGCACTCCATTGCCCGGTAGGAGACCTTTTGGTCACATCACAGTGTATATAAATATCCGATTCACCTCTTAGGCACGTGCCGCCCTCTACTGAAAAATTCCGGAGCTTGCAATTATGATCAAAAGAGCAATTTTGGTCATTGCATTCACATTGAGCTCCGCTTATAACATATTCTGGATCGCAATTGCTATTTTCGGGATAGGTCGACTTTTTCATATATTCATGATAACCAGATTTAAGACCAATGAACGCTGCGTTTTTAAATCCCAGACGTTGGCAGATTGATGTGGCCAATAAGTCTGCGGTTTTTCCGAAAATTCGGTCATTCCCAGTTCTTAAATTAAGAAATTATGTCAATATTGTCAATAACTGTTAGGTGAATTAAAATCCAAAACAGCTTTTATAACTCACGCTATAACTACAACTGTATTTAAAGTTATATACACCAGGTGCGACATTATATTTCAACCTAGTAACTCGCAATTTTCCCGTTATCTTTCATTTTTTTAAACAAACTTTGTAACCTTAACCGCCTACACACTATGTCATTACAGTTTTATTACGTAATATATCCCCCTACGTAATGACCTGGCCGACATGTTTCTCCAGAAAAAGTAATTGGTCAGATATCGGCGCACGCGGTGTATTGAAACTTCCGCAGTTAAGTTAATAAATGTAAACGAAAACAATTATATGTTATTTGCATACTTTCAAAAAAATACACTTACCCTATACACGCTGGGCCAAAATTTCCAGTGTAAGTTAGACTTAAAATCTCGGCAATATAAAGACGACCAGTGTTCCAATGTTCGAGCTTTACTTTATAGTTTTTCAACCCGAGCGATTGAATTCTCGTTAAACATGATACAAAAAATATAAAAATCATTTTTTCGTTATTAGTTTTAAAATAAAGTTTACCTTCTTGTTTTTTCGATCTGTTACGGCGCAGTTTATAAGCCTCCTTATTTATATTGCCTCCTGACTCAACACAGGGTCATTTACTGAATCAGATAATTCAAACATATCCCAGAACTGAAAAGGGCGCCCATTAACGGTAACGTTTGAGGCAATATGGAACTGATATGCCATAAATGTTCCTAAGAAGTGAATGTTCCTGGAGAGTGAATCATAAAACTGCCAGGTCTTGATAACTCAACTTAATACTTTATTCATTTCTCATCGGCGATGACTCGTCGCCATAAATAATCATAAAGTCATTTGTTGTCTTTTCAAATTAAAGTCAAGTACTAAAATACAACTACAAATTAAGTTGTAGCATAAATGAATGTTTCCCAACATAAAAAAAAACTGCCTGATAACTGCGCAGGAAGTAGGCAGAATAGAGGAAATATGCAAAAAAACTGCCTGATAACAGCACGATCGGGGAATTTTGTAGGGAAAATTCGTAAAGTGTCTGATAACTGCACACGTTGCCTGATAACTGCGCAATGTGCCTGATAACTGCAGGCCAACCTACCTGATAACTGCGCACCTGGTTTATACCATACTACAGTACAATCAAGGGTCTCTAATTTGCAATTTCAGAAAAGCATGCGGATCGGGAAAGGTATGCACATCGAGGAAGGCATGCACATCGAAAGAGACATCGAAAAAGAAATCGAAAAAGACATCGAAAGAGAGCCATCGAAAGAGAGCGCACATCCAGAAAGCCCTGACTGTATATAATACTGTATAAATTATTTAATCGAATAACGAATTGAGTTTTTTCATGGGTTACTCTATTTGTATTTTTTATTGATATGGCCTTCATGGATATAAAATAAAATTTATACATTGAATAAATGTCCATTTTACGGACCTATTCATAAAACAGGCTATTATTCGCTGATTTCCATTTGCTGAATATACAACATTCAAATGAGTAAATAAACGTGTCAAACTCATCTATGTATTTCGGAAATACAATTGAAACTTTGACATCGGTAATTGAAAGACTACCGTCTTTTGTTCACACGTTTTTGTACCGCACGAATGTCTGGACAGGTTTTCCATGATCCGACGATGAATATTACAGTTCAATCATAAGGAAGTAACATTTCGAATTATATTTAATATTATAAAAAAGTAAATATACAGTCCTTGATTCCATATTATCTTAAAGGGGCACTTCCATAACTGCCGTTTATCGAACAACGGCCTCTGTTTTCGTCGAAAAAGTGATTATCCCATAACGGCCGCTTTTTTCGTCAATTTGATTTCAAAAGATAAAGAACACATGGGATAGTATATTTTAAATTAATTATTGCCTTTGGTAAAATAAAAAAGTAGGACGAAATGTCTATGTACACTTAAAGGGGTAAGTTTGTGTACGCCCCAACACCCCTACGCCCAACGCATTTTTGACAACCCTGTACGGTACCATTATTTGGAACAATGAAACCTTTTTATTTTAACTGAATAGTATTTGGTGACCGTTATTTGACGAAAGCAGCCCTTACTTGAGGACACAATGGATTCTTAAAAATCGGTTATTACTAAAAGTAGTTGTGGTTAATATTATTGATTTAAAGTATCATGATCATAGTACCGATGTGCTTTCCAGTGATACGAAATCAATAGTAATTTCTCAAGCGCAGATATCATCATAAAAAAATATTTTTTTGTCATTTACGGTTTATTCAACTAATATTTGTCTGAAAATGGAAGAAGAGAAAGCTACGTTGATAACCGCTTATGTTCTGATTGCCATTAATTTTGCTTTTTTCATGTACTTTTGGAGATATAAGCCAGAGTTCTAAAATATTCATATCGTAAATGAAACATTGTCGCAGAAAATGGAAAATGATAGACCGTCTCGTTCTTGAGAACGTATAAAAACACGATTAGCATAAGAAAAGTTTTGAACCTTAACACTCGTGCCCCCGAATAAAGCAACCACTTTCGATTTTCTGAAATCGATTACAGGTATATCATATGTAAAAAATAAAGTACACAACGTAAAAAAGCGCTGCTCCGTTATGCGCTGTTCCGTTATTTTACTTTCAAAGTAAAAAATGAAAATTGAAAGATAACCGCGCAATGCGTGGGCGTTACAAAAATAACGAAAAATATGAAAATTTATCAATTCTCAAGGTTGTGAGAATTTTCGAAAAACTGTAACGCTTTTGATCATTGCTTAAAGTTTACTGAAAATTATATCTTTTGGTGCAGTTTTTATGATACTATCACTATTTTAAAAACTGATGGCAATGTTTGAATTACAAAATGTCGGAAAAATGAAAGATAACGGAGTAAAATATAATGACGCGTCATGACGCAACTCATGTGGTGAATTCCACTGGACACAATACGACGCGACGAAGGGCCTAAATATTATTTCTCGAATGAAGTTTAATCTTCTTACGAATAATTTTCTTTCGAACTCATGACAGCTTCGATTTTACATGAAACGAATCATCGTCGAAAGATTCACATCGAAGATAAACAACGAAACTATCAAATTCAGGTTAAATTTTAAAATTTGGTCGGTTTGACCGCTTGTCCAGTTACGTGGCCACTAATGGTACATTAGTAATGCACAGTAAAGTACCGCGGTATCTCGTAAAAAAAACACAAATGGCATTTCTGGGAAAATTATGTGATATAGGGTATCCGCGAAAAAACAGTTACAAACCCTACTCATATTTTCAGACAATATACGTACAAAACAACCCTGGCAATGTGTATGGTTTGTTTTCTGTTCGGAACAGCAATGCTGATTGTTGACTCGGTCAATCTTATTCCGAATTATGCTTGTCATTTATTCAACAAGGCGTGGGTTGAGTTTTTTGGAATGGATTCGATATACAATTTTCGTGTGTTTGGAAATTGTTTGTTGCTATTGTTTCGTTTTTGATTGATACGAGCTAAAATCAATAATTGCAATACGCCCAGTTTACATTTTTTATTTAAATTCAGGCTAACATTTTTTGAATTTTGCCTAAGGGCTAATTTTAACACGAAGTAAAGACCTTTAATACGAATCAGACTATAAGATAGTGTATAATGAATGCTCAATTTGTGTTTAACTCTTAGGGGGAAGGAGTTTTTGGGAACCCGTAAGGGGAAAATGCGTGTAAATAAACACGCACTTGAAAAATTCATATTAATTCCCAATAATTCAGAAACACTAGTAAAGCCAAGTTGTAGAGCTCGTCAAACTACGTCGTTTTAACTATTCAGAAATTGATTTGGCNGGGGGGTCACCAATACCCGTTTTGCCCTACGGGGCATCCATATGCCTTAAATCGACGAAAAAACAAGTTGCGTGTCTATATACACGCACTTCCCCCTCGGAGTTAAGGTACGATAATTAGTACATATTAGTTAGGCTATAACATGAAGATTATACTGTACTAGTAGAATATACCCGTTCCAAAAATTCACTGCTCCCAAAACGGTCAGTTGTTGACAAAATTTGCATAATCAGCTGAGACATCACATGTTTTAAATACGTTATAATATATCACAGTTGTATTACACAATAATTACTTACTCAATTTTCTTCACTGGTGACTGAATCGAGATTAAAATAATCATACCGCAAAAAAATCAAGCGTAAAAAGTAGACCCTATTTTCAAAATTGCTAAAACCCCAATTTATTTTTTTTATAGCCATTTTTTTAAGAAGGAACAAAATAACGACAAAAAACATCAGATAGTCTTACAAGAGATTTGAAACACAATCAGGGTAGTAGATACAGAACACAAAATGGCCTTTGGAGCGCCACAAAAAGATACCACCTACACAAAAACTTTTGTTGGTGGTTTACCATACCATACAACCGACGAATCCCTGAGAAACTATTTTGACGTTTTTGGTGAAATCGAGGAGGCGGTTGTCATTACCGATCGAAAAACCGGCAAAAGTCTTGGATATGGATTCGTAACTTTTTCAAACAAGGAAGACGCTGCTCGCGCATGTACAGACCGGTACCCGATTATTGATGGGCGAAAAGCTAATGTTAATCTTGCTTATATTGGTGCAAAGCCACGGGTAATGCAAATTCCGCCAAACGGTTTTGTTAATCAATATGGATTGCCGTTAAACCTCCAGGGTGTCCCTCGGGTCCAATATCCGAACGTCCTTCAACCAGCCCAACAAGCGGCCCTGCAACAAGCTGGACTTCAGCTAACATACACTGGCTACCCACAGACCGCTTTACTCAACCCACAAATGGTTCAGCTTGGACACCAACAAGCTGCGGCAAATTCCGCAACACAGATGGTGGATCCTTCGGGTACTGTCACATATATTGATCCCGCAACATATGCTGTTTTGCTTCAGCAGCACGCACATGCTCAATATGCCCAGGCGAATCAGCAACAACAGTGTCCAACACATTGGTAGATATGGTAGAAGTGGACAAATCGAAAATTTTTGACAAAAAAAATCTGTTATTAACCAAGTTGTAGGGCTGGTCAAGCTGAGTCGAAATGATCGTCTGGCATTTAATTTGGCCCACCATGAGTTGCTACAGACCTGGTTTAAACTCTCAACCTACGCATGGTCATTTTTACCACCTACGCACCCGTCCCAAAAGTTTTTAACTCTAAATCTACCATTCAAATAATCAAACGCGTAATTTTCGGTGCTTAAAAGTTAGGGGAAGGGTGACCACCTGTACTAGTACTATCTACAAATATTTATTGCTCCCAAAACGGTCAGATGTTGCCAAAATGCGCATAATCACCTGACACTTATTAAAAATAAGTTATAAAATCGTCGTTATTTATATTATCTGTATAACATTGTGTCGATTCATACTGTATGATCAATAAAATATACAAAGCCTAATTTCTTTCTGGAGGCTTGTACTGTTCTAATTGCGAAATTGGAACCGTGGTATTTTTCGTTCCAATTCTCAAATCAAAACGGTAATAATCAGCAAAAAAAATAAGTCCCACACAGTGTCATAAGGTGATAATATCGACCACCTACATAAGTAAGTTAACACTTAGTAAGTTAGCACTTTGTAAGTTAAGAATCTTCAAGTATATAATTTATATGAATATTGTTAACTTAGGTGAGTAGGGCGTAGGCGTCTAAAAGTAAAGAGTTTTTTCAATGTTTTCCAGCACCGCCGCCTTCGGCCTACTCACCTAAGTTAACAATATTCAAGTAAGTTAACATCTTTTTTTACTTACATTTTTTACTTACTTAGGTAGGTGGTGTACTTTTTGGTTACGGTACAACACAAAGTTTCGAATCCTAATATGCAGTGTTGATGCCGTTAACATTTTATCAAATGTTCTACGCACTACGACTATCGTCATACTTTGACATTTTTCATTTGGAAAAGAAGGCAAGGAATGACTGCCTCGAAAATAAACGTCAATTTTGAATATTAACTTTATTTTGGCTATTTTGAAATAATAAATCAGACATTCCGAAAGGAACATGATTTCGATCCAGTTGACTTCAACAAATATGGAGTAGATGCTATTTATATCCCGTCATTATTCAAGTATATCGCATTGGCGCCGCTTGTGCCTGCCTTTGCGAGTCACTCTTATCAAATTTGTACACTCGGATCGGTGTTTTTACCACATTTCATGAAATATAATTTAGACTTCAAAGTTCTCAGATTAGTTTATTTTTGGTTACTTAGTTTCAAAACATCATAAATCCTTTAACCCCCAAACACCATTTTTAGCACATCTCTGAACACGAGGCCGGACGTTTGTTCGGCCCCTTGTTTACTTTTCTCTGATTGTTTGTAATTGCTCACTATAAACAAATTTAGGGTCCCGAATCGAATGAGCATACTCTTAAAAATCCCCGACCATCCTTGGACACTTGTTGGTCGATTTGACCACAAAAAAACCAATATCATAAACGGTTAACCGGTCAACCCAAAGCGTTGATTTTTTGTAGGCTAGCGAATCGTTTACAGTAAAGTCTAGTTTACAGTTTTGAAAAAATATGTCAGAGAAAAAAAATGTTTGTGAAAGCTATTAAATGAAAATATGGGGATTTCCTGGGTTCAATCGATGACCAATTACTCTTGATAACAGAAATAAATTTTTATTTTATTTTTCGTTGTCCGCCTTTGACAACTCAAAAATAGTGTTCTTTACATGGGGCCAGGCAAACGTACGGGGATCGTGTTTTGGGGTTAACCTCCGATTATTCAGAAATTTGCCCCAATTTTTCACAAGCTGGTTAACCAGATTTTTAGTGTCATTTTTTTGAGTTGGTGATGTACTGGTGATTTTTGTGGTTGGAAAATAGACGTATTAGATTGAAAATATTGCAATCTAAATAAATATATGTGTATAATTATTTTGTTCTGTAATACTTCCCGATCCGATTGAAGGCATATATTCGGCGAATCTGTTCGGTGTTAACACGACTAATGTTAATAATCCAATGAGAAGAACCCAGTGTTTACGTTATCGCTTTCGAAACAGTTCGTCGACTCCCTCGTCAACATACCAGCACATTCAAACGTCTCCTACACTATCGTACCTTGACAAAAATGCACTCATTTGTAAGTACCATTACAGGCGCTCACTGTAAAGGTGAAACTGGCGGTCTTGTTTAACAAAAAAATTCTTAAGGACGTTGATGACCCCATTTTTCAAAAAAAAAATAGGATTCCGAAAGTAAGCCATTTCTCCTGCAATTCACGTCCTTAAAAATAGGAAAACAAATGAATCAAAAACTCGTTTTCAAGCTAAAAAACTAATAAATATGAATAAAATTTACTGTTTTTAATTAAAAAAATGGCCTTTGGAAGCAAACCATCCCTTAAGTGCCACCCATCCCTTGAGTACCGGTTTGTTGGCGGCTTGAGTCCGGCACTTAAGGGAGGGAGGACTGTACGTATTACCACCTGCCCTTTTTCATAGCCAGATAAACCCGTAATGCGTGGGCGGACTCACTGCAAACAATCTTGGAAAAAATCATCGATAAACCGAAGACCGTGAAAAGTTTATTTTGTGCTTTTTTTAAATTACTAACAAAAATGATATTAATTTTATAAAATTTTAGTTTATGGATGTGCTTCGATTATTGGCGAAATTTGTAATTTCTTGTTCCTATTGCGAACAATGGTGGTAGCATGTCAAAAAATGGCCATTGTTGGATTCAATGACAAATCCCTCATAATTATGGCCAGGGTGATCATTCTTATTTATCACAAACCAAACTTTGGTTTCTGAAACTACTTTGATTAAAATATAGGTCACCCTAATTATGGCGAATCTTTCTTGCTGTGCCTTGATATGTTCGGCAAATGTTTTACTTTATGCATCTTTGATTCCATTTATGGCCTCAACCAGGGGTCGGCAACAGCCAGCTGGCCTTCCCAGTTCAAGTGAACTGCCCTGTGCAGTTCGTGAACTGGGCAGCCGAGGCGAGCACAGTTCATCAAAAATTTGTTTGTCAAAAGTTTTGACCTGAACAGCACAGCCGAGCACAGTCCATTTTTCTCTTTGAGCTGGCAAGCACAGCGCAGCGCAGTTCATTTTTATGCTTGAGCTTGAGAGCACAGCCGAGCGCAGCTCGATTTTTTTTTNTCATTCTTATTTATCCGAAACCAAACTTTGGTTTCTGAAACTACTTTGATTAAAATATAGGTCACCCTAATTATGGCGAATCTTTCTTGCTGTGCCTTGATATGTTCGGCAAATGTTTTACTTTATGCATCTTTGATTCCGTTTATGGCCTCAACCAACATATCCCTCTTATTGGTGGTTTTCCTGGCCGTGCATCTTCCAACATTTTTCTTGTAAGCAAAATAAATGTTCCATCTCGAATGATATGCGTTATTTAAATCAGGATTGAATTTGATGAATTATTATATGTCATTTTTTATTCTAGAAAATAAACGAACGCGAAAAATATCGTATTATGTTCTAGAAGAAAACATGACACTTTTTGGACATTGCCATATAAAATTTTGAATTGATGATCGAATTCGAGAGTTTTTATTAATCTCATATTTAGATTTTTCATGGAACGGACATCAATGAAACGCATGTGGGACATGAATGTGAAACAGTACATTCGAAATTGGCTCACGGAACGAAACGCGCCCCTTCTCAAAAAGAACAAAGGCAGTGTTAAAAAAAGCTGATCCTCCCATATCTTGACAATGATCTCATATATTGACAAAAAAATCCAATAGCTTGAAAGATTTTAGACCCTATGAGTCATAACCTATAAGTCATAAGTTATGACTCACAACCTATGAGTTATTTTTACCGCATACAACAGGAATGCTGTATCGAAAGCTGAAAACGTCACGAAAAATACCGACAAAACTAGAAGAATATATTTCTGCCCCATTGTTGGAGCAGTTCTTTGTTGAAAATTCAAATTTAAAAATGGGAAAACTTATGCGTTTGGGAGAGTCAGCATTTGGGTGAGCTTTAATAGTGTATTTATTTATTTGCCAAAAATGGCTTAAATGTTATCATAATTTGTTACGTTATTTTTAGATGGAAATTACGAAATTTAAAGATAAACGACGAACAATTTCAGATGGTTGATTCTTGGACTGACAATGAAAAAAAACTTATTGCGGCTGACAAAGCCAATACCTGTAAATTGATTCGAAGGTGGTTTTTAAAAAGGCCAGCGTTTTTAGATACATACCGTATGGGGACTCTCAGACTATTAGGGTGACGTCAGTATAGCGTTACAAATCATATGAAAGTTGCTCAAAGCCTCACAGTCTAAGAGTCCCCATACGGTAAGGNCGACCACAATTTTTTGTTCACTTTTGTGACAACAAATTGGTCGCCAAGTGTTCTTCAAAACATGATTTCGCGACCACAATTTTTCGTTCACTTTTGTGACAACAAATTGGTCGCCAAGTGTTCTTCAAAACATGATTTCGCGACCAAATGGTCGACAAATTGTTTTTAGACCACGTTTTTTGAAGAAATGGTCGCCAAATTTTTTTTAGAAAAAGTTTTTTGGAGAAATGGTCGGCAAATTGTTTTTAGACCATGTTTTTGGAGAAATGGTCACCATTTTTTGGGCGACCTAGAATGGATGTCCAAATACCCCACTAACGTTAACGTCTACCAAAATTTCCAGAAAAAATATCCCCTTAACAACAAGTTGGCCGTTCAACGGGTGGGCGGTTAATGGCGCGATCTGTGTAATTTATGTGATTATTCCGAAAAACAGTGTATGCACTTTTTGAGAGATATTTCTAGAAAAAAACGAATTGTTACCCACACCAGTAATAGTTACACGCAGTCTGAGCCGAATAAATGTCGGATAGTTAGTCTAAGCTGGTCTTTTTAAAAAATAATGAGTGTATTTCATGACGCCCAACTGTGCAAAAAAATCAAATCGAAAAACTTTTTACCGATCAGTAACGTAACACTAGATGCACTTCATGGAACACCCGTTGCCATTTGCAAATGTGACATTTGGATGGACGTAAATTCTTATATTACCAACCCAGCCAATGTGCTAACGCACGATCTGTTATATCGACTTATAAAAGGAAAATGTTTGTACAGTACGGTAGTTCACTTTCAATCATTTTTTGCGTTGAAATCGAAAGCTAGTCAAGTTTTTTTGTGATTCTCAAGAAATGATTATAAATTGTCATATTTTTTTTTATTTAGAAAAAAAGTCATCATTCTAAAACTAAAATCTACGGGATCAAAGTAATACACAGGGTGCGCCGTTATGTTTCGCGCCGTTATGTTTCACTTTTTCCCGAGCGTGCTGTTATGTTTCACTTTTTTGAGAAAATATTTTCCCCTAATACATATCTTTATATGCTAAGNNNNAGTTTTTCCCGCCTACGCATTACCTGCTTGAAGTAAAATTAGCGCATACCTGATAAAAGCCAAAATGGAACAAAAAACTGTTACCTTAAATGGAACTGTTGGTTTAAAGCAGGTAGTTAAAGCAGGTAGTGCGTAGGCGACAAAATTGACTGTTACTTTAAGTAGGTAAGTGGTGGAATGCTATTTTCAATAATGGTCGCAGATCTGCGACTCGCAGACATCTGGTCCGAAAGAAAACCAGAGGTCGGCAGGAATTGATGGATAAAATCGCGGGTTACCGAGTGAAAAATAATAGTGTACCCTTGCATACCCTATCATTGAAAATTTTCCGTATTTACCCTTGTCCGCGGACACGGGTACAAAATCTGCCTACCTCTGAAGAAAACTATTTGGGAAATTCAGCGCCCATTACCGAGGGTTCAAACTGTTGAAAGAATTTGCTTCGACAATGAAATACATATCTGACTTTGGAATTGTGATTCGAGAGGTAAACATTAATAGTGATCAATCTTATGAAATACCACGGATTTTTTTTTCTTATAATTAGGGCCACACGGACCATATTATAGGAAAAAATTTGTGGCATTTTCATAAAATTTGTGGCATGGATCTGCTAACTTTTGGTACCAAGCAGCTTTCGAACTCAATAAAATGTTTCAAGATGCAGTTTGACCTGCTGAATCCAAAAAAATAAGTCTCGTTCTGGGAAAATAAATAATATGGGTTTTAACAAAAAACTGCTCAATTTGCTGAAAATAACCGAGTTTGACCGTGTATTAGGTAAATTGAGGGTGAGGATTTCAAATGTGAAATTATATCTTTCAAACCATCTAACTAATGACCGGTAGTTCCCGGTTTTTTATTCAAAAACACGTAAAATTATCTGTAAGCTATAATACCTAGGCATAATGTATCAAATGCAGAATCTGAACTACTTATTTTGTTTCGCTTAGTACATTTTATATTTGTAAGCTGTTTTTTACCTTTGAAGAAACCACTTATTTCTAGTTACGATGCAATGCCTTGATGCTGACACGCGATCTTGAATTAAAAATTGGACTAGGTCGATGCATGAGACAACTTGAATATCTGCCATAGGGTTCGAAATTAGATAATTTTTTTATAAAATACATTTGTAATTTATACATCTAAAACTAAATGTGCTCACCACAAGAATCTTCTTCGATGGTCAGGCTAAATTTAGGACATTTGTTGTCAAATATTTTTCTAATTTTAATCATTTTTTTCTTGTTATTTTTTTTTTACAGAATAATGTTTAACAATTAATAATTGACCAATAACGAGTGTTTTTGATGACTTGTGCTCGATAAACTATCAAAGAACCAGCAGCCATTCGCTAGCCAATCAATGATTTGTTCTTTTCATGAACAAAGCACCTTCTCGTAATGGTACAGGGACGCCAAGTCAGGATACGCTTAGTAAGGGTAGGAACGCCAAATAATGTTAGACGCGTGTAAGTTTCGAAAAAACAGAAATATGCTCTTACCTGGCCCCTTCTAACCCAATATCTAAATCTCAACATGGGGTTGCACGTTTTCGATTTTTTTCCGTAAAGAATAATATATTTTTCGCTATATTTTCACGTTTTACCTACGTTATTTCCAGCCCTGATCTGCCACCTGATTTGACGAGTGAATTGTTGGACAATAATATGTACTGGTTTGCTCCAGAAGTACTGAGGGCAATGGAATTCACCACTATGACGGACGTTTGGGCTTTTGGAACCACAATTTGGGAATTACTTGGCCGTGGTCATATGCCTTTTCAAAAGTTCACAACATGGAACGGTTTAGTTAAAATAAACTTTACTTGACTTATCTTGTGAATTTGACGTTGAAAAATAACAAGATTACGTAATTCTGACAAAATAACAGGGCGAAAGAGACTATTTTCGAAAACTCTAGAACGAGTGGAAAAATTCTGGAATCTTTAAATTATGTTGTTCATACAAAGCTCATAAAAATGGTGAACATTTTGTACGAAATTTCAGGGGTTGCTCGATGTGCATTTTTGATTTCCGAAAACATGCACATCAAGAGAGATATGCAAAACGAAAGAGAGATGCACATAGAGAGAGCCATTGACTATCTGACTACTTTCCAAGATAAGATGATCAAATAACTCTTTGAACGTGATATTTGAATTAGACAGGAAAAGGGGATCCAGACCAAATTTGCGATTTTCAAGCCCATAGTCGAAATATATTTCAGAACTATTGGTTGCATTCGACGCTGGTTATCAAGAACCGAGACCACATTGGATGGATGAAAATTTTTATAAAGTAATTTTGACCTGTTGGACATCAAACGTCAACTACCGTGCGGAATTTTCAGATTTGGCGAAAAAACTTGCGGATATGGTTGAGGACTACGGCACGGTTTTTATGGCCGAAGAAATTCCAATACGAGTTTGAAAACTGGGCTTACCATTGTTTGTGTATTTTTTTGCGAAACAAATGTAATTTCTTTTGATGCTGAAATAAAATTAAAATTTCGATATCTGTTTGAGCAAATATAACTAACATAATATAATTGACATATAAATATGAAGTCTCATTGGATGAACAAAAAAAAATATCGGGAAACCAAGTGAAATATAATTAAATTTTCCATGACATCACTATGAGAAACACGAAGAAGACCGTGATAACTGCAAGAATTGAATTAAAAAAAAATGAAATCAAATTGATTTTTTTAGGTCAAAATTTTTAGTAAAATTTGTGAAATATATTAATGATGTAGATGATGGGGCGTTAAGCCATAAGTAGGCTTACATGGGAGTGGGGGGGAGGGGGTTTAGCGACCATTTGGGATTCCCTAAAATTTATATTTTGGATAGTTTTGGCGACCAATAAATTGGTCGGCAAGTCTTGTCTAAAAAAACATTTGGGGACCAATTTTATGATCACCTTTAGGATCGCCTAAATCGCATGTAGGTTTAAAAATTGGTTCGATACACCAAAATCCAAAAGAATCAATACGTTTCTTTTTGGCGATATTTTGGTACCCCCACAAAAAATGACCTCCAATTTTTTTTCATGCGAAAATATAGATTTTGAATTCACAATAGTGCGTATGTTGTTATTGTTACTGCATTCGTTTGTCATGCCGTTTCTATTATTACCAATTCATGGGTAGAAGTTAAAGGTAATATTTATCTCGAAAAGCGACCCTTGTCATAGGCGCCGCCCGTATTTAAGCGACCCCTGTATGGACATAATCAACTATTTAGTTATACAGATTGGGCTCGATAATAATGTCGTTAAAACAGATCTTATCGAACGTCCAACTGATACGTTATTGAGCGGTTTTTGGCGATTTTGCGTTATCGACTCCGACGAGTTAAAGGAGTGCTTTCCGATGACTGTATTTCACTACTCAAACTCGTATCCAGTTAAGGACACTTGGCGCATTATAGAACTCAGGAATGATAGTGAACATATTATTACATTGTATAATTATTACATGTATAATACATTTAATATCGCAGTGATTTTCAAACGCGAAAAAAAAATAAATAATGTTACCACTTTTTGGTAACCTTGCTTGACAGCGCGTCTGAGGCCTACGTGGCTTGTCATTGGTCTTTTTTGATCGCGCTCGGCCAATCACCGAAAGGCAAATAACCCAAAGACGATTTTCTTCTTTTTAAAATATTATGTTTTACAGTCCTCCCCCTCTTAAGTGCCACACTTAAGGAGAAATATGCATTTCCGCTAAAAATGTTTTTTGGTGTTTTAAAATCAGGACGATAATCGAAAATTTCAAAATATGCTTGACTTTGGCAAAGGTCACAGAATAAGATATTATCGATTATATAAAACGTCATGTATAATATTTACTTCAAATACTGTTCAACAAGTGCATTTCAGTTCAGTGATTCTCGTTGATATATCAAACAGAATTTTAACGACTATAGTACACACCCCTGTCAGTAAGAGCCCGATCAGCATATGACGGAAATTACTTCCACGACCCTTCACCAAATTTCCACAAAAAGCCTGTTACGGCCGTTGTCTGACACAGATGTCATACAGTGACTCACAGGAGTTAAGCATATAATATTGATAAAATTAATATTCACTAAAATAAGTACGGTGCAACTGAGTATTTTAAAAGGGACATCAATCACAGCATTTTCCTTGATTGTAATTGCCCTCTTGCTCTTACAAAGCAACTACAGCTTGGGGAAGAATATTGATACTCTCGTCAAACTAACCTATTATCTACGGTGCCTGCCTCTTGTGATGATCTTATTGCTAAGTGTTTTAAAGTCATATAAAATGCTTCACCACAGTACTTTATTAAGCCCATAGAAACTCAATATACACGGAGTGCGCTATAACGTTGGAACAATAAATCACACACGGCAAAAATGAAACATTGTAGCCTACAATTTGTAGGCTATAATTTATAGCGCAGTTAATTTTCGTGAACGTTTCGAAATTTTGCCGAAATTTTTGATCAGACATTCCCAACTCTACATTAAAGCCTAGGACATTGACAAAGACGTAAATTTTTTTCAAGAAGCAAGTTAAACTGTGCTCTAAGGTTTAACTTGTTTCCTGAAAATTGTTTTTGAATTTCGAGGAAATTTTCGCAGCTATGCGAAAAATATGCAATGAAAAAATGAAAAATAAGAGCGTGGTGCACTCGGTATATTTTATGAGAAATGCACCCGGTATATTTAATAAATTTATAAGAAAAAAGTTTGACAAACTACACGACCTGACGGGATATCTTACCAAACTTGGTGTATTTCACCATTTATCCTGCCGAAGTTCGGGTTTGTTACCGTTTTTAGCGTTTATAAAGGTAAGATAACCCGTCAGGGGGGAGTGAGGTACCCGTTTATGAGTACTTTCGCGACTACACCATTTGGTCGCGAAAGGGGGTTATTCTAAATCAAAAATTTGTTGAAATTGTATGCATTTTATAGCTAACAGGGATCAAGCGCACTTTTGACAAGTCTGACAGTTTTGGTTTACACAACAATTTTTTCATTGCGACTCGACCATTATAGAGAATCCGACTGCCACCGAAATTCTGCCTACGAACTAAGATGGCACTACTCGTTATATTTATCTGTGTTTGCTGCATGTTGCTATTTTATCATGGCCTGTCTATGCTATGCGCGATATTTTATGAAAACGGCATTTGTCCAAGACGATATTGAAGATGATGAAAAAACCAAACTCGCAACCGAACAGACGATTGCAAACTTTGAGGCGTATAGAAATACCCGGAATCGCATGGATGGGAGTGTCGATTTTACAGTTCTAAGCAACAACAACGGTGAAATGTAAAAAGTTAACTTAACCGTTCGGCACTCGAATCAAATATTTTCCCGATGTTAAGGGTTGGAAATTTTTGTCTAAAGAAATGAGGACAAATATTTGGCTATTTTCACAACAAATTAGTACAAACGCCCTTGTGACGAGTTCATGAGTTAACGCGAATCTGTCACTTGCTTTATTCACCTTTTAAATAAAGTTAATAAGTTATAGAAATATTTTAAACTTTAATAATATGAAAAAATCTCAAAATAAACCCCATGAAGGAAGCCCTCGAAATATCTTTATTTATGGCAAAAAGTTTTATTTAGAATTTTTCCGGTTCAGTCAACCGGAAAACGGTCTAACGATAGTCGACGTGGATCGGCCGATGCTTATATGAAACATCACTTGATTAATTTGAAAAAACAGAAGCGTTCTGCCAGTATTGCATTTCCGATCATTGAAAGGCGAAAGGCGATAATCACTGATTTGCCAAAAATTAAAGGTTTGTAAGATTGTATCGTTCGCATACCCTCAATGTGAACAGTAAAGAGAAACGACTCTATAGTTCGGATTGCGGGTGCCAGTGTTGGAAAAGTTTGCCAACGGTCGAATTCTTCCCAACGCCCAACGCAAGCGTTGGCCAACGATCAAATTTTCCCAACGCAAGCGTTGACCAAAGGTCCAAATTTTCCCAACGCCCAACGGTCCCAACGCGTTGGGAAACAAATTGTCCGAACGCCCAACGTTCCCAACGCGTTGGGAAGAAAATTGTCCCAACGGCCCACGTTTAAAACACTGGCGGGCGCACAAATGATATACGAAACCAAAGGCTCAGAATCACCGACCAAGAAATCAAATTTAAACAAATCTTGCGTAACGGCACAAATTTTACGCCGTGCAATGTATACTAGTACATTGTAGGTATTACCTCTAGAAAATTTGCGGAAAAATCTTAATAAATTATGGATATACCGGTTACTAATTCCGGTTATAAACACCGTACTAAACTTAACCATTAGAGGAGATGGAAGATGCGTTCAGAAAAAGACTTGGGAGTTCATATGGAAGTTCATATAGAAGTTCCTTTGGAAGCACTGATGTGGAAGACCTTGTTCCTTGAAATATTCGTAACTATTTAGCTTTTCTAATATTTACACAATTGAGTGAAACATAATGTTAACTATTTATGTTAATATTCTCTCTGGAAAAAAACGCAATTCTTCCCCCGACGATTTAATAAAGATAGATGCCTGTGATACACCTGTATGTGTGTAGCAATATTACTTTAGTACATTTTGTAGCAAAATCCATGCGGTTTCCCAATACATCACCAAGATATGACAGCGGGATTGGGAAACCACGCGGATTTCGTTGCTAAGTGGACAAAACTAACAAATTAGTTGTATTTAAAGTTTCACGATTTATTATACATAGAACTGTCAGGAACACAAGAGAAAAGAGTATGTCGGTAAAATACAGAAAATTTGAAATACACCACCTGACGGGTTGTTACCTAGAAAAGCGGTAAGATAATTTGGGTTACATAACTGGTCAGGACGTAAAATAATTGGAAACCTAGAGACATTTTGTTCCAAAATGTGGTAAGGTAACCCGTCAGGTGGTGTAGTCAGTGTTGTGTTACAGCCTTCGTTTTATATTATCAATCGCCTGTCTGTTGATACCAAGACCCTCTATTGACTCTAGAATTTCCGCCGTCCAAGATCGATCTTCAATAAGTTTGAAATACTTCATCATTCTAGAAATTTCCATTGTGGCTAAGTGAATGGAATTGGCGTCCCTTGGAAGTTCCTTCTTGAGCCACGATAAATTGTCCAGTATCGGCTTAGGGTCAGCATGCAGTAAGCCCACATTAAATGTTCCGCGAATAAAGGCCACAATGAAAAGACGCGCAATTTGGTCATTTAATTTCGCCACAATTTGATTTATATCATCGCCAAGCATAGATGATTTACAAACGCCTTGGATTCCTATACTATATCCCATATTCATCGCCCATAAAAACTGATTATCAATCTGTTCCGGATCACCGTCTGTATTATAAAAATCCAGTGTATGTCGACTAACGCGTTGAAGGACCGCTTCCTGTCTGAAATGATCGTTAAAAAAATTCTCCATTTATGAGCCAAGCCCAGAATTATACACATGAACCGGCCAATTAATTTTGTTTTAAACTGGCCGGTTACAGGCGCATCCTGTGTAATTATTTTGGTATATTACGTACATTTGCTTATCCGTTCGCACATCTCCGGTTACAAAATCGCAGAACTCGTCAATTTTATAAGGCCGCTTTTGTAAGTCAAATTCATATTCCATCACATGTAGAAGCTTTGGTATTGATCGGTTGTGTTTCAAATACTCTCCAATTAAAATACGGTCAAATATTTCCGGCAGGAATGAATTGGGAATGCCCTTGCTGGACTCCTCCATATCGGCCACCAACTGAAATTTAGATTACAGTCCCGTACCCAAATAAACCACGAAATATATCTGACAAACTTTTCTTTTATTAAGGTCTTTATGCCTTGCTTAAAAATATCGCAAAAGTTACAAATAACGAATCTTTTTAAACATTTGTTTACCTTGTTCAATTCTTCGTGATGAACCAAAGGGTCGTTTCCAGTCAACATTTTCAAAAATAGCGATATTTCATTGAGAAAAGACTTGTGCAATTTATGAGTCCGTTCTGGCAGAAAACAGCGGCCAAGATGTTCTCGTAAAAGCGGTATTAAATTGTGCCGACGCAGTTTCTGTGAGACCCACAAATGCGTCGACCACGAATAATGAAAGTTTGTCATGTCGGTGTAAACGCAATTAACAAGTTCTTCGATAAGATCCTTATCGTCGCTATTCATAATTGCTTTTGTTAATGCCTGTAATAGGGTCCAAATAACATGTACGAAATGTAACATAAATGTATAAAATATACTGAGTGGTCCAACAATGAATCAACAAGATGAAATTTCTGCACACGCTTTTTGAAACAATATAAAACTGCGTGCAGAAATTTTACATGCCTGATTTATTCTTGGACCACACAGTATATCAAATAAGACACAAAAATTTTCCCTAGGCAAGAGTTTTTTTAGAATCATAAACACACGTTTGGGTCACAAATGTACTGTAAAAAAATCAAGATTTTCATTTTGTACAACAATGGAAAAATGCATATACACATTTTCAGTGAAATTATATAATATGTCATATAATATGCCATTCACCCTATCTTAGGCGTTTTTGTTATCGATAAACATTTTGGATTTTTTGGAAAAAAACGCCTCTAGTGATAACATGTACGCAGAATTGTAAGTCATTTGTGAAAACTAAAATGATCCAGAAAGTAATTTTAACCCTTAGCCTGCACAGTATATCGGTTTCTTTGAGGAGTCGAGCTATCAGAGTACAAAACTTTTTCTCGAGTTAGCTCAATTGCAGCGTCGAGTTCCCGGCGTGCAATCATTTCAAGAATTTGAAACAAGTCTGGATCCGAAACTTTCGAGACGAAATTACTTTTGATCAAATAATTTCCATATAAACGTCTGTCGTCATCCATCAGGCTGAAGTTCTCGGTATTTTCCACGAAATCGGTAAGAATCGCCGGCATTATTTTTCGTTCAATAAACATTTTCAACATACTACGATAAAGTAACTGTAAAATGGCTCATAGTGCGAATATGTTTCAACTATGAAAAATATAAATAAAAGGATTTTCCACATATTAAGGTAAATTATGTACACAAGGTGCGCCGTTAACAAGCATGCCGTTATGAGGCTTATTTACCGTTAACAGGCCGATTTTTTAAATTTTAGGCTGACTGTTAACGGCGCGCCCTGTCTATAGTAAATACACCACTTGCACAGTTATCTTACGACAAAAAATTCAAAAAATGACAAGACCACTGCGCACGACGTAGGCGTGAAAATGACGAAACAAAACATTTCTGCATGATAATTTGGTGGAAGTTAACTGCGCAGGCCAAAAACAAAAATGATGAAAAAATATGAAAAAATGCCAGATATTACATTTTGGCAAAATAATTTCGCAAGTGGTGGATTGTTATTTGTTGCAATAACTAAATTAGGGTTCACGATATAATATGAACCGTAACTGTACATTGGCGTTATTGGCAATGCTGTATTGTAGATTAAACAAGTCCAAAATATCCCGATATATTGCAAGATCCTTTTTGGTCCGAATGGGCGTTTGGGTGATATGCATTCTGAGAAGTTCCTCCAGATGTTCCAAATCGAATTCCAGTGTGATTTCTTGCGCCAGTGATTTTGCCACATCCGTGTTTTTCTGCTGAACAATGTGAAAAAGAACATTGAGGGCCGCTTGGTTTCGGTCGATTTTCTTGTCGGTCATTTCATTTTCGACTTTGAAATTAAATAAATTTCTGGACTCGTCGACGTTTTTTGTCAAGTCCATTTGATGAACATGGATATCAGATTGCTTGAGTGATTCTACGAGTAAAATATAAAGCCAAAAAGTTTTTTTTTATCAATTTTCGAAATCAAATTCAATCAACGCCTTTCCCTTAGTTCCTCGGCACCCGACAGTGACATAAGGTACTGTTTCGATTTATTTCGCTAATAGCTCGAAATCAATGAGAGATATCCCCGATCGGGTTTTTCTAATTGCTTGGTTTGCCAAAAACTGTGATTTTTTGTCGAATGTAATTAAACCGGTTCACCAAGAATGGACATCCGGTGACCGGTTTTAATTCTTTGGTACTTCCTATTATTTTTTGGAGAAAATTTTATTGCCATTTAGACCAACTCGATTACGGCAAATCCGAATTAAGGGTCCATTTATTAACAGGGTGGGGCATAAGAAAAACCTACACTATTTTATCTTACGTACCTAACAAACTTCGATATTTATCTGATTTAAATTCGGTAGATTCATCTTCCGGTATCCGAAAATTTGCCCACTGATTTGCCATTAATTCCATTCGATGTTTTCGCTTTTGTAAAACTACACCAGGATAACGACCCTCTAAAACGCGCAATGTCGTTGAAATATTATTCCAGTTTCCAACAAAACGCACAATAAACATTAAATGTCGAAAAATTGACTGCTCCAGCTGACTTGTTGATGTTGATCGATTATTTGTCGGTGCTCTTGTCGTAACATATTTCGCTGCAAACATTTGCTGCATCATAATTCTATATAGGTGATTTTTATACAAGTTATATCAAACGGAGACATCAAACTCGCGGGCAAAATTTGACCGCGAATTTGCACCCTCATATCAAGCTGAACTTGTGGCTAGTATATTAACCGACGGGTTCCGAAAAACCTGATTCAACGAGGAGTTATAACAGTTGATACGGCCGGAAGGCGATGGCACCACGGTTTTTTTTGAAAAAAAAGTTTTTGAGGCGATTCAAATTTAACAAGTGTATAGTAAATCATTGTCCTATATTTATTTAAGAGTTTTTCATCGCACAAGTTGCCCTTTTCCGTGGCAGACTCCAGAGCCTTTTGAACGAAGTCTGCTTTGAACTTGCTTGTAAGAAGTGGCGAGCATTCCATAATGGGACGTTCATTATCAAATTCATCATTTTCCAGAACATCGTTTTGTAATTTAGTGATGGAAGATTGCAGTTCTATGCGGGGGATAAATATTCCAGGATACTGAAACAAAAATTTCGATAGCTACGTGGTATACACGTTCTATGACGAACCCTAATAAACTTTTCAATAACACCAGACACCCAATATGTTATCTGAACTATTATGCTGAAAACGTGTTAATATACATAATTGATTTTTGTTAAGATAATTGGGTAGGGCATTTGGTAATATAATTGGAAATCGCGATACATTTTGGTTAGATAACAAGTACACATATGAATTTTACCACCAAACCATTTTAAATAAGAGTTTAAAAAATTAGTTCAAACGGGTAGTCCGAAGGCTGTTCTTATAGACCATTTTAAAAATAACAACTTCCGTGTAAGAGCCGTATTTACCCACAATTAGCGGTATTCGGAAAATGGGTTCCATAATGAAGGAATATTGGTTTTCAATTTGGTTATTTTCAATTTAAGCCTGAGCTGGTAGGGTAAGTTTTTTCAAAAACGGAAGACGTATTCGGAAAAAGGATATGATATAATTTATATCCCATCTCGAAAAGGCCCTTCATGGTCTGATTTCGAAACGCATACATCAAATCAGCCAGGTAACGAGGGTCGCTACTTTCCTGAAACTGCTCGGACAATTTCGAGAAAGTCGGTTCGGTCAGAAAGCGTTCGGAAATGGGTGCAAAATCTTCGGCAGAGAGGACATCATGATAACCGGCAAGCTGGCCGAAATAATCCGACCTAACCGCTGATGTAATAAATTCGGCAGTGTGGTCAGTTTCTTTGCAAAATTTAGAAATAAGTTTTGCATTGAATTCGACGCCCATTGGTGGGTTCCAGATCACTCGAAACAAATCGAATGATCTTTTATCCGCTTTTGCGAATCGCCAAGAACCAAGTTCATCCATTGTTGCATTCGCCGAAATAAGTTTAGCAACAGCATCTTTCAGAATGGCGTCCTTGAATTGGCTATAAACGTTGCAAATTTTCTCGTTTTTTTTTAATATTACGCCCCTAACAAGTTATCCTAACAAAATATCGAAAACTTTTCAAAAGTCTTTAACCAACCCTGAGATGCATAGATATCATCTTTAGCAAGTTGAATTTTAGATATGTCCCAAATTTTTCGATTCATTGGCGCATACCCTTGCGGTACAGCGAGTCGTTTCGCCAAATCCAAGCAGAAGCCAGTTATCAGAAGATCTGTGAAGTTCTTGTTATTTTTCGTAAACTCGGAGTTACGAACAACTTTAACAATTTCAGACTGTAGATTCTAATCTCATGGTTCAAAATCACATTTTTAATATTTTCAGGGAATATTTTTATTAAAGATTTTTATCAAATATTTTCAGCAAATATTTTTATTAAAGATTTTTATCAAATATTTTCTTGAAATATTTTTACTGAACACTTTTATGAAATATTGTTATGAAATATTTTCAGGAAATATTAAATATTGTTATAACATATTTTTATGAAATACATTTATACATAATATATACATAATTCATGTTCTCGCGCGAGAACCGTAAGTTTATGCAGCCAATCAGCGGCCGCGATTTAAACCAGCGTNGATAAATATTCCGGGATACTGAAACAAAAATTTCGATAGCTACGTGGTATACACGTTTTATGACGAACCCTAATAAACGTTTCAAGAACACCAGACACCCAATCTATTATCTTAACAACTATTACGCTGAAAAAGTGTTAATATTCACCACCTACCTGCTTAAAGTAACGCTGCTTAAAGTAACACTATTCGCTTAAAGTAACAGTTTTTTTTGCGAATAGTGGTAACTTTTTCAACCCACGCACTACCTGCTTAAAGTAACAGTTCCGCTTAAAGTAACAGTCTTTTAAGATTTCATTTCTATGCTTCAATATTTTTGGGTATAATTTATATCATATAATTTATAATTTATATGATATAAAGTATTTTTAGTACATTTCAAAAATATTTTCTATCTGATTAAGCATTCAGAACTATTTTTGATATGAAAATGGTCAAAAAATATGTATATATTGAAAAAGGGGTAGCCATTTTTTGGTCTATATGTATATTTTTGGTCAGTTTATGAAAAGTGCAAAATGAAAAGCAAAATCTTAATTTAAGAAAAAAGTCAGTATTTTGGGGTCTGACCTTATGAGTAATAAGTTATTACTAATAACCCTTTCCCCTGTATAAATAATAATTGATAACGCGATGTTTCAAAATTGCGCAATTCTCTGACCTCATTTCTGCTTAAAGTAACAAAAAAGTTAAACATTACGTAATATTTTTCAAATTGCGCAATTCAAAAGCTCGATTCCGCTTAAAGTAACAGAAAAAAGCCTGATTTTGCTTAAAGTAACACTATTTTAACTTTTTTTCGATTTAACCTACGCCCTACCTGCTTAACGTAACAGTTTTCGCTTAAAGTAACAGTTTTTGTGCTCATTTTGGTGTTACTTTAAGCAGGTAGGTGGTGTAATTCATTTTTGTTAAGATAATTGGGTTGGGCATTTGGTAATATGAAATCGCATTGGTAATTGGAAATCGCGATACATTTTGGTCCAAAAACTGTTAAGATAACAAGCACAAATATGAATTTTACCACCAAACCATTTTAAATAACAGTTAAAAAAGTGTTAGTTCAAACGGGTAGTCCGAAGGCTGTTCCTATAGACCATTTTCAAAATAACAACTTCCGTGCACGAGCCGAATTTACCCACAATTAGCGGTATTCGGAACATGGGTTCCATAATGAAGGAATATTGGTTATCAATTTGGTTATTTCAATTTTTGTTGGTGACGTAGTACACAGGGTGCGCAGTTATCTTGCGAACTTGGTCCTTGAAAAGTCGTAAGATAAGCGTTTTTTCGCAAGATAACTGCTCAGTGCATTTCATATAAATATTATAAATCCCGAAAAATAAAATTCTGAAAAGTCGCAAGATAAGCGTACGAGCGGCAATTTTCGCAAGATAACTGCGCACCATGTGTATATCCTCTTTCCGAATACGTCTTCCGATTTTGCAAAAGCCTGAGCTGGTAGGGTAAGTTTTTGCAAAAACGGAAGACGTATTCGGAAAAATGATATGATATAATTTATATCCCTTCTCGAAAATGCCCTTCATGGTCTGATTTCGAAACGCATACATCAAATCAGCCAGGTAACGAGAGTCGCTACTTTCCTGAAACTGCTCGGACAATTTCGAAAAAGTCGGTTCGGTCAGAAAGCGTTCGGAAATTGGCGCAAAATCTTCGGCAGAGAGGACATCATGATAACCGGCAAGCTGGCCGAAATAATCCGACCTAACCGCTGATGTAATAAATTCGGCAGTGTGGTCAGTTTCTTTGCAAAATTTAGAAATAAGTTTTGCATTGAATTCGACGCCCATTGGTGGGTTCCAGATCACTCGAAACAAATCGAATGATCTTTTATCCGCTTTTGCGAATCGCCAAGAACCAAGTTCATCCATTGTTGCATTCGCCGAAATAAGTTTAGCAACAGCATCTTTCAGAATGGCCTCCTTGAATTGGCTATTAACGTTGCAAATTTTCTCGGTTTTTTTTAATATTACGCCAGTTATCCTAACAGTTATCCTAACAAAATATCGAAAACTTTTCAAAGGTCTTTAACCAACCCTGAGATGCATCGATATCATCTTTAGCAAGTTGAATTTTGGATATGTCCCAAATTTTTCGATTCATTAGCGCGTACCCTTGCGGTACAGCGAGTCGTTTCGCCAAAGGCAAGCAGAAGCCAGTTATCAGAAGATCTGTAAAGTTCTTGTTATTTTTCGTAAACTCGGACTTACGAACAAATCCAACAATTTCAGACTGTAAATTCTAATCTCATGGTTCAAAATCACATTTTATTAAAGATTTTTATGAAATATTTTCCAGAAATATTTTTATTAAATATTGTTATAACATATTTTTATGAAATACTGTTTATGGAATATTTTTGTGAAATATTTTTATGAAATACCATGAGTTATTTTTATATCTGGCTAAATTCGGTAAACTCCAATTTAACTAGTAATATTCTATAAATTAGCATTATGTTCTCGCACGAGAACCGTAAGTTCATGCAGCCAATCAGCGGCCGCGATTTAAACCAGCGTCCAATAAGCGCGCCAATTTAAAGGTAACTTAAACGGAGCAAGATTTCAGCCACATATAAAAATAACTCATTGTACTTTTATAATTCATAACATTTTGAACCTGGCCTTATTATTATTTTCGTACAACAAGTTTGATAGCTTGACAAAATCTGAAGTTGAGGTTTGTGTTGGAAGTAAGTCTTTTAGTGCAATGGTAGTTATCCGCTTTCGTAATTCTTGTGATGCGGGCATATTTAGTAACGATTCAATGTATTCTGGAATACTGGATCTGGACAATATCCAATCCCGTACATTCGAAAATTTTTCTTGAGACGCCAGAAACATCATATGATGCCCCGGTATAGACCCATATCGTTCGCTAAATATACATATTCCGTATATGATTATAATATTATGATCAAATATAAATCTTTACAGTCACATATGCATTAAAGGAGAAATTCTCCTTGACAGATTTTAGCCTCTATGACTCATATGGTCGGTCATATCGGTCAGAAAAGGGGTCTATGATGGCGGCGAAGAAATCGACTTAAGAAAATATCCTCGTACATAGACTACACCAGCTGTCTACGGAAGTTAACATAACAAAAAGGTGTTAACGTCGATGAATTTTGTTAACTTCTAGGAATTTTGTTAACTTTAATAGACAGCGCGTCAACTAAAACTGGAAAAGATGACGCGAACCGACTGTTAACTTCCATGAATTTTGATAACTTCCGGGCATTTTGTTAACTTTAGGGGCGTTAACGTCCGTATACCGGTACATACGGTGTATATATGGTAATATAGTCCGTTTTTCGCTAAGGTGATTCCAAAAATGATCACTTTCGAGTACGTCACACCATTCATTAATTTTTTTTCACCGCTATTTTCGAGAATAAAAACGGCCCTAATAAGAATACACCACCTAAACAGCTATCTGGACGCCGAAAGTGCTCTAAAACTGTTTAAACTACCCAATTTTGTCTAGATAACAGGTTAGCTAGTATATATAAAGCCAGCCGCCCTGCACTAAATTCAAACAATTACTTACGCTGAAATAGGTTGAAGATTTTCAACCTTTCGTAAAACGATTTTGTCGACTGGGCGCATTGCACGATCGACCTCAATTGCCATATCCAAAGGCAACATGTGGAAAATACGCGATGCAAATTTAGCATCTTTTGCTATTTCCGATTTGAGGATCGGGGCTGTACGCAATGTATCTTGTATTAATTGTTTTTTGACGCTCTCTTCCAGATAAGAGAAGACGATTCGTTGGAGCAGTATTATTGACGTATTAATATTAAGCCTTCTCACAAATATATCGACTTCGCTTTAATAGGGGTTCAATTTTAGGGACAAACCGAGAAGTTTTTTTCCTAAAATCGGTTCATAACCCAGGCCTATATTTTTTGCTTGCGTAAACCATGGTAAGTAGGCTATCCGAAGCTTTTTCTAGGGTCCCCAAATCAAAACAAATTTACTACCAGATGATAGAGCATGATCCACTGAATAAAAAATTTGATTACAGGACCCCGAATTTTAACCCATACGGGGGATATTGACGATTTTGTATTTTTTTTTTCGATAAAAATGGATTTTTCTAGAATACTAAGATGGAAGCCTCGCTGGTTTGGTTTTTGAAAAGTATGTTCATATAAACTTTAACCCAGTCTTTGATTGTGATTCTTGGTGTTCGTAATGAAGTCAATAACTTTAACGTGATCTGATAATTCTTTCATTTCTGATTTCGAAACGTTTGACTTTAAAAACTGATAGGCAGATTCGGAAGTAACATCATTTGTGTGCTTCATGTATTCGTAAATTTCAACTTCGATTCCACTTGATCGCGAGATCGATTTATTGCGAATTGAGAAAATTTGACTGTGTATATTGCAGTGTGTATACTGCAGCCAGTGCTCAAAATGAAAAAAAAGAGAAAAAAACGCCTGTTCAACGCCGATCCGTTTTTGTCATCAGGACAGTAGTGTTATACTGTAGTATAATTTACGGTTAAATAGCGTTTCGTCAATGGAAATTTTCGTCAAAAAAACAAAATGTCAAAAAAGTTATTTCGTCAAAAAATTTTCACGTCAAAAATGTTTCGTCAACGCCTATCGTCAAAAATTTGACGAAAGACCTCTGAGTTTGAGATCATATTTTTTTTAATTAAGTTTCGTCAAAATTTGACGAAAAATAACAGATTTATTTTAACACCAAAAAATTAGGGTTATCCTAAGGACAAAGTAATTTATATACGTATAATAACGAGGTTAGGGTTAGGGTTAGGTGCATAGCGTCCTAGGGACAAAGTATTGTATATACTTATAATACTAAGGTTAGGGTTAGGGTTAGGTGCATACCGTCCTAGGGACAAAGT